>JAAMXK010013786.1:0-16910 GCA_019693575.1 Thalassiosira oceanica | reverse complement strand
CTCAGAGCCAGAGCGCTCCGGAGGAGCTACTGTCCATTGTCGCGAGCAACAGCATCTATCTGTCTTCTTGCACTCCACGACGAGGAGGACAATCGAGACCCAAAACCTCAGCACGAAAGCAGGGTGTTGCGGTGGAAGTTGTGGTGGATGTTGGTTCCCAGGTTGTTTTTCCACTGCCCCTAGGTATATAAATGGCAGACAGATGCATGGGAGCAAGTGTATATGCCAACAATGGGTCCATGGCATCATATAATATACCTGCTGGATTTGAGGTGTGTGCCTGGCAAATTGAAACTCGAAATCTCAGCACGAAAACAGGGTGTTGCGATGGAAGTTGAGGTGGATGTTGGTTCCCAGGTTGTTTTACCACTGCCCCTAGTAGGTATATCAAAGGCAGACAGATGCATGGGAGCAAGTGTATAGGCCAACAATGGGTCCATGGCATCTTATACCTGCTGGATTTGAGGTGTGCCTGGCAGTTTGAAACTCGAAATCTCAGCACGAAAACAGGGTGTTGCGGTGGAAGTTGAGGTGGATGTTGGTTCCCAGGTTGTTTTACCACTGCCCCTATGTATATAAATGGCAGACAGATGCATGGCAGCAAGTGTATATGCCAACAATGGGTCCATGGCATCATATAATATACCTGCTGGATTTGAGGTGTGCCAGGTGGCTCTCTCAGACTCCAAAATCTCAGCATGAAAACAGGGTGTTGCGGTGGTAGTTGAAGCAGTTCCGATCCGAGCGGTCAAGGAGTATAGTCTGAGAATCTTGCTGCCTTTATGGTATCTTAGTTTAGGACAAACTGATTGGACCGGCCCGGCTTCCTGACCCTGACCCAAGAACTAGCGTGTCAGCCGAGGGAGAAGCCGTGAGCCCCCAGTCTGTCCCACACCGCGGACACCTCTCTGGGAATTTCTGCTTAAAATCCTCCGGCACCTATACATAAATTCATGTTAACCACAGATAATCGAGCACTTGGCACAACAAGATCCTCTCCCCTTGGCTGCTGCTCGCCTAAGTCCCTGGAAGAGGAAGCCGTAGCCTCTCACTTGCCCCCTGTCTTGAGGTCATTACGCGTGATGACTGAATTGAGCTTGTTTGCCACCTTTTTGACAGAGACCTTGGCAGCTCCCGCCGCCTCTGAAGCTGCCTTGATTTGGCTGACCAGCTTCTCGGCCTCCTTCGTCACCAGAGATTTGATCTCGGCCTTGGACAGCTGCTGATTCTTGTTTGTAGTAGCTATGCCCCTGCGGCCACAGCACTTCATATGGGGTGTATTATTTGGGGACGAATAGGTGCCATGGGGGCTGTCTGGAGAGGCCATGGAGCCATGGATGGATATGGAGGAGATTGACGCTCTCATCATTGCTGAGGACGAAAAAAGTTGCTAGGTCATTTGATGCATTTGCTTGAACTCGGATGACGAGCGCTGATCTAGCTAGAGGCACCCACCACCATCCTTCTGAGATCACAAGACTAATAAATTATTGTAGTAAAAATTGTTAGACGAAGGATCTCGAACAGAGATAAATAATCCCATCTTGAAATCCGTGATGAGGGTTCAAAAAAAGAAACCCACAAATAATTTAAATTATAGTACCACGACGCCAGGTGAATAGAGACATCAAGACCAAAATATGGAGCGGATAGAGTCGACTGCCTAACGTGTGGGAATTATGGTGCAAGTGACATCAACTCCGATGTATAATTATATAATATATATAGTTGTTTTACCGGGGCCTCAAGCCTCTCCCCCATGTCAATTCACGATTGGGTGCTGCCATAAAATTAGCAGCAAGTCACACACCAAGGCATCTTGCGGGAGGATGCCCTTGCACCAGGAGAATGTACCCTCTCACCTCTCAATACAGATCTGGTGGGGGTGGGGAGGCAGTCGGGAACGGGGAAATCCCAAACAAAGCACCAGATGCACTTTGCCTGGCAATGTAAGTACTAGCGATTGACTCACATTTATCAAGCACCAAGTCCCTGTCCAGAAGAAAACGCCCGTGATTGGTAGACGCCCTAATGGGCTTTACAAGGTGGCTTGGAGGAAGGGACTGGGATAGGGCCGGAAAGGGAGGACACTGATGCATTGGAGCCATGGGAGTGAATGATCACCACACCCTGAACCCTGAGCCACGGCGAGAGTTGGCATTCCATTTACGAATGTATTCACCCAGCAATTTTGCCTCACGTTACGTCACTGAGCGCCAAACTAAGTTTTCCCGTACCTATCCATCGGACGGAGAAGGCTGCCATTTCCTTCTGATTTCTGTTGATGCAATTCGCGCGTGGTTCGAATTCGATTTGCAGTGGATGACATCAAAATTGGTTACAAATTATGAATTACTTTGTGGACATATCTAGCTGCCCTTAGCACCTTAATCTCTCTAGCAAGGCTACCATACACTGTTTTGTACAAAGTCACAAGATGCAAACCCTTTTTACTTCTTTTGCTTGCTTTTTCCCTTAGAACTTTTCTGTGGAGGAAACCTGCCGTAAGTATCTTCCTTCGATGGGATAGCACCGGGCACCTTGTGGCGGATGCCGAGCGCCTTCACAATGTCGACGTATCTCTGTTCATCTTCTCTGTAAAGGTAGTTGAGTAGCCGGCGACGTTTATTTACAAGGGCAACCAGTCCACGTCGCGTAGAGAAGTCCTTAGGGTGTTCCTTGAGGTGGTTCGTTAGGTGGGAGATGCGTTCGGTGATGCCAGCAACCTGGTACTCCGGGCTTCCCGTATCGGTCTCGTGCCGGCGGTGTGCCACCCGCAGCTCCTGGATGCGCGCGGCACTGATGAATCGGGCAGGGGTGGCGTCCTCCTCACCCGACTCCTCGTCCTCCATCTCGGACTCTGAAAACAGGAAGTCAGCCGGTTCCTCGGCTGCCTCAGTGACATCATCCACCGCAGAAAGCGAGACACCGAGACTGGTGCATGTTCGGACCGGACCCCTCGCGGGCGCCGTGAAGGCCTCTGAAACCAACGCCGACGACGCGGCGAGGAACGCAATTACAACCGCTCTGCTAAACATGGTGTATTGCAGCTATTACAATGTGATGTTCTTCTACTGAGACTACTGAGATAACACCAGGAAATTGTGACACAACGACGTTCACAAGTCAGCATCAACAGCGCCTCCGAACTCCGGCGCGGCGCCGCGCCCCGCGCCAGGAAATGAAACGGGTGGACAGCGGCTAGCTGACGCGAATGACGCACGTAGCAAATGGAGGCAAATGGGACTCCACTTTTTGTTCCAACTTGTTAGAAATATGCTCAAGTAGTTTAGTCTTGAAGTAGGTACCTCCTTAATGGCGGGCCAAGAAGAACGCACGCAGAGAGGCACCAAGAAGACCCGCTTGAGATGCCATTGAGTATGACGTTAGCGGCCGGTCAATCGGGGGGCAAAAGATACAGGAAAAGGAAGGCGTGAGAGTTGGATTCAAGTTCGGAGGACGGCTGGCCTGGCGAAGAGTGTCGAAGGCTAGTATTCCATTCCCCAAGATGGGAAAGCCAAAGAAGAAGGGACGGGCCAACAAAAAAAAACGTGGGGGAGGCGCTGGTGGACCCCCCAACTCTAGAGGTGCCAACGCCGGAGAGGTCAACGGCGTTTTTCGCGGTGACGTCCCTTCGTTTACGTTTGGCGAAAGTGAAGGGGGTCGCGGTCGCCCGATTCGGACTCTCTATTCTAGTTACAAGAGGGCCACCGACCGATTCTTGCGATACATGCTCAACAATGTCCCAGGCACGTGATATCATTTTTTAAATTCGAAAGCGCTCTCCCATTACATCCTCCTAAACATCACTCTCGCAAACTTATCAGAGAATCTACGGTGCGACAACGTATCGTTTATTCTAACGGCCGCAGATTGGATGGCGGGTGAGCCACTCTGAATCTCGCCCAGAGCTTGTGTGAACTTGTGTGACCCGACTCACCTGCCCCCTACACTTGACTTTGCCAAGAGAATGAGCACAAGTTGCCTCAATGGGTGCTGTCTGACTTGAAACTATCCATACGCATGCGGTCAAGAGTGGCCCGATCTGTGTACGGCGGGGGCGATGACGGACACAAGCACTTTATTGAAGTATTGGTTTACTGCTGGTCTATCCTCCAGACTCTTCCGAAAACCGAGTCGGCTTTCGCTCCTTCTCAGGAGGAGGAGGACGTCTCGCAAGAAGAGAACAAATTTTCCGCATTTGAATCGGAATTGGAAGATGAAGACGACGTCGAGGATGAAGAGCTGTTCCCAACGAAACCTGTGCCGCGTCCAGAGATGAACACGAATGAACCCGTTACATTTGAGGACTTGATGAAGTCAGACGATCGCAACGACGCGTTCCTGTTTCTAGAAGTGTTGGATCAGATGATGGGCTCGATTTCCCACCAGTGCACTGTACTCGCGAAAGACGTACTCAGCAGCAGACGCGCAGGCTATCCAGAGTCCAACATGGTCGAGAAGTTGCTCGAGGTTGGGGCGTCTTCAAGTATGGCGATCCAAAAGGTACAGCAACTCGAAATGGAATTGCAAGCGCAACATAACCACTTGAAAACCCCTTTTCACGTGATGTCGGTCCTGGTGCTTCCCCACCTCACCGCCGAGATTTCTAAGATCGTTGAGGCCCATGCAAGTGCGAGATGTCCTCGAGAAGGTATCATTAGCTTCTTGGGAGATAGCATCGAGTGCAGTTGTCGCAATGAGTCGGACAGAAAGAACAGAAAGGACACTCTAGTCACAGATTTCTGTAGCCAATACAAGATCGACGGCCAAGGACAAGAAAAGATAGACCAATTTTACCTCGCGGTGACGACAATGTGCTTGCTAGAGCTCCCAATAAAGTTGGAAAAGGCCACCACAGACCCCCTTCGATCCCAAATGGCCGCCGCTGGAGGCCAGAGCAAAGCGCACTCCTGGCTTTCTAATTTCGAGTGGATTGGCCAGGACAGATCAATCCTCCACACGATTCGGTTGTTGCAGTTGTTTGGCGGCGTCGTAGCCAAAACCCCACCGAACCGTAAGGTTCAGGCAAAACGAGGCTCCTTTGGGAAGAGCCCGTGGGTGGCTGGAAGAGCCACCAAAATTCAGTCCGATATGGACGAACTGCTGATGTCCGACGTACTACCAAGTTGGCTGGTAATGTGTCGTCAAGGGATCGTTGGCAAGGCGAAGCTTCCAATTGAAGCCGAGCTATGCCCTTTGTTTGTGTCTTTGCGTTCGTTCTTTGAAAATCCAGAACATCCTGTCAGTTGGGGCCTTTCTTTCGGACTGCACGCCATGCTGACAGGCGTTCTAGAGATCGGCGCGGAACTTGATTCTGTGTCTAGCGTCAGCAAATCATCCTTTCGCCATTTTTTCAAGCAAGTTGAAGGCGCGAATGCAAAGTCCAAAAACGAAGAAGGCCTCAAAGTTTGCCCCGCCTGGAAGCATAATGTAGGCATACTACTATTTCTGGATAATTACAACATCGATGCATTCGAAGAACGCGCAATTTGGAACCCTATTTCTGCAGGAACTATCTTGAACATTGGGACCTACTTTGGCAACCTAGACGCAGGCTGCGCTTTGATCGATTGCAGAAGTCAACTCAGAATCGTTTTATTCATGTATCACGGTCATTTGATCCGTGGACTCATCCGACGCGGCCAGATCCCGCTGCTGGACGAAATTTATGACACATTCAAGGATTGCAAGGCCATCTGGACGGGTTCTCTCCCTAAGGTAAGTGGGAGTGCATGTCTGCTGCTGTATCTTCGCACTGACATCATGTTGGTTTTACTTTGCACTGACACGAATTTTTAAACCTATGATACCTGCGGCAGCGAGGAGAACTGGTTTACAAATTTTGGCTCAGCCAGGGAATGGACCCACAAGAAGCGAAGGCAATGTCCGAAAAGGCTCGATGTACAGTTAAGGGTACCACTCGCACGATCGGCGTTGGCGACGGCGATGCCACGCTCACCAGAGGGCGCCGCATGGTGCCCATCGATCCTGCTGAAATTTCAACGAGCTACCGTAGGATCTGCTGTCGTGACTTTGCAGATGTCGTTGACAAGTACCATACCTCAGAGCAGAAAATGAGGACGAAAGGGACGGACATATACGAATACGCTGTTCGTACCAACGACACCCTTGATGCCATTGAGAGTGAGCAAGTGTTACTTTCATTCAATCTGACGAGTGTGGGGTATATCTTAGAGCAGTATGTGTGTAGCATCACTCGTGTGATGCAATGGGAACCCCTCTTGAAAGGTCAGCCAGGTATGTGCATGCTTACTCAACTTTCTTTGATATTCATCTGAACGCCGGTATTCCAGATCTTGACATGCGTCAAGGTTTTTTTTGTCTATTCGCCCGTGAGCTCCTGGGCCGGCTAGATTTTTCGGTCGACCCCCAAGATCGCAGTGTCGATTTCCCTGCCTATCCCGTAATGATTGGCTTTGCCGACGAATTCTTCGGTAGAGTGCCCGTTTCCTCAATCCAATGGTGGCAAGCGTCGTCGCCAACACAAGAGAGCCAGGTTATCATTCAAAACTTGTGAGCTGGAACTGCTCAGGTGGGGTGAACTAGTGCCCGACGACAGCTGTTTTGTAGCCGAAGTCGATAAACCTCCTTTTGAAGGAAGATCGTAGAAGACGGATCAGAGGAAGTGAAGAGTCGCGGACAATGCGATACTCGATACGCCGTAATCAGTTTGTTTTACTTGACTACCTATAACGCAACGGTAACATACTTATCTATTTTCTGGCTGATTACACCCAAAAGCAAACTTCTGCTTCGCAATCGAATTTCAATCATCGTCCTCCAATGTTGGATCAAAATCTTCTCCCGAATTGAACAGCTGCAGCGCCCTGTCAAGTTTCTCTGAAGGTAACTTCGTAACGCTTACGGCGCCATAACGTTCTCCCCTCTTAAACAGGACCATGCTGGGGACCGACGCCACATTGAGTTTCTTCCCCAGGGCCTTGCCTTCGCGACCTGTGGCATCTGCCTTGGCGTACATTAAGCCACCGCTGGCTCCCTCGCGCGCCATTCGTGTAAACAGTGGATTGATACTCTTGCACGTTCTGCAATTTCTCATTGCCACGAAAATGAGGGTGTCCCTCTGCTGCGACGTGACTGCTTGGGATAAGCCATCGACGCCCCGGATTTGAGTAACGTATGGGTTCTTCTCATCAACCCTAGTCTGTTTCTCTTCCTCCTTTTGACTGAGACCACCTTCACTGCCTAGTCTTGTGCCCCTTTGATTGCCCTCAATCTGACTTTTTTGCCGACGGAACATATCCTCTAACTCATCGAATTCTTCTTCTTCAATTACTGGCAGCCCATACCTAACATCGGCACCACTCGAGTCTCGGGGCCACGACGACTCTTCCCAAAACTCCTTAAGCGACCACCCTCGAACTGCGGTTGAGCCAGAGCTCATTGTCGACCCAGAGAATACAATGTTCTTCTCCAAGAGGGTCTGTAGTGTCGATGGCCCGAACCCGGCGGATGGGACCATTCTTATGCATTGGTTGGGCGACAGCGACTGCATCTCTTTGATGTGCCCGTTCGCCTTGCCCGGTCCGAACAAGACTCCATTGCCCTTTATTAACTCCTGCGCTTTCGTCAAGGTTGAAACATACTTGTCGCACTTGTGTCGAGATCGAAGCAGTTGTACAACAGTCGACCCCCCGCCCAGGCCTGTTTCAGTCACCAAAATCCCCTTCTGTTCGTTACCAATCGTGTCAATGATTGAATCGAATTCGCCAACAGCATCGGAAAACCCCACATCGTCTTCTTTCCCGATATCCACCGAAGGTTCAAGAACATTTACTGACAAGAGACGTTAGACCTGATACGAGAGATCGCAACTGGGCCCCGTCTCTTACTCACCTTGATTACCAGTCTTGGCACCTCCAGTGCTAACGAGCGAAACTTCAATGCCCAAAGCAGCCAAGCCATCGGCAACGAAGCAAGCGTATTCATTGCCTCCCATGACGACCGCCTTACGAACACAACTACGGTCAGAGTTTCTGCGACTTGAAGTGCACCGGAAGAAGTCTCACCTTTCCAGAGTAGAAAACTTCGTTTGAGCTCCCTCCGACCGCTTCAACCGTCGGCAAAGAACAATGTATCCCAACCAAACTCGCCGACGCAGTTGTCAGAGCGTCTTCGTCCGACACACGACCTGGTATTTCAGCAACAGTGTCACTGTAGACACATGTCTCGCCCAGAGATGTCACTTCACGGGAGCCATCGCTATCGCCTATTTTTTCCACACCAATTATCCGGCGACCGTCCGTTGTACCCGTGACAAACGTTATGGAACCGACCTGAGCCTGCCGAGAGTTGGCAGATAGGTCGTTGTTTGCTATGAGGAAGGATTGCAGCTCGCCGCCGTCGTAAATGTACGTCTGTCTCTTGGACACCGCCTGTATGTCTGACGGCCTTCGGCACCTTATCGTGACACCCTGGAAAGATTGCGCGTGGATAGCCAGCAACGCGAATGCGACGTTGCCCAATAAGATGCGCCGCATCTTCCGGCAGCGACAAGCTGTCAAGTGCCAACTCGGAAGTAGGTGACACCTCCAGCTCAAGTCTTTAGGAGCAGGCGACGTACGCCCCCCTTGATCTCCGATAATATTCAATTGTGCAGAGTCGTCCTTCCCCTATGGCGATCGATTGCTGGCTCTGCCTGCTCTGCGATCTGCTCGATCATCCGGCATCCGTATCCGGCGGCTGTTCGATTTTATCATCAAACTTCAAACGAAAATGGCGAATGATTGATACCTACAAGATGGTGATGGCTCTTTCCTTTGCCCGCCCGCTCACCCGCCAAAAACCGCGGTACCGATTACCACCCGACAAACGACCGTATTTACGAATGTAGCTTGTAAGAGACAGGACCGGACAGGCTAGGCAGGGCGCGGAGCGAGCCGGAGGACAAGGTACGATACGCTACGGGGCGCGGCGGACATCGAACATCGATGGAAGAATGAAAAGGCAGCAGCAGGAGGGTACGGTTGGTCGACGGGGGAGAGGAGAAAATGTTTTGCGGTGGCACCCTCTCGCCATTTCGGTCCGCTTCTGATGCCTCCCGAGATGTCAAGACTCAGCTCTCCGAGCTCGGCATCGAGTCTCCCCCCCCTGGACTCGGCGTGAAATCGAGGAAGAATTCGAGACCCTCGGCGTCCCTCCGAGCGGGATGCGGTTTGAGATGCAGAAGGGGCGAATCGGTCAAAAACCTAGGACCTTGCAAGAGCCCCGATCCCGCTCTACTGGGCAGTGAGGTCTCATTCGATGTGAAGAAGTATCCCCTGTCGGCCCTGGAGCGACGCGACACGTATCCGTCACACAGTAGTAAAAGGGGGCGTCCCCAATCAGAAGAAGTGGAGGAGGCTGAGCGATTGACAAGACTGCAGGATGTAATATACGGGGACAGCAACCGTTCGATATCCGATTCCACGATCGAGAGCATTCGCAAACGAGGTCTCGACGAAATTGGACGTCTCTTGTCGTCAAGGCAATCACAAAAGAGGACAACCGATGAGCGGCGACGAGACAAAGAGCTCCTTCAACAGATACATACAACACATAGACTTCCCTTCAAATGTCTCAAATGTTCCAGCAGCCTTACTTATCTATACATGTCAACCCAACCGAACAATGCACGGCAAGTCCACGAAATACTGAGAGGCGACGACCCGCCCAATGTAAAGATGCAGAATCTGCTTCCGCCACTCTGCACGAAATGTCAAAGTTTCATCTTATTCGACAACGCCGAATGCAGATGGTTAATGATGGAAAACTTCGACGAATGGGTTGACACGGGTCTGACGAGTCAGTCAGATGAAGAGAACGAACCGCCTGTCAACATTGACTGTAGCTTCGACCCACGCAATGCAAAGCTCATTGTGATGAACGATCCGGGCCAGACCTCAAGAGTGAACGTAAGGGAGTTGGAAGTGGAAGTCGACAGCACATACGGGCATTGGACGCAGACGCCACGGAGCAAGAATATTAGTCCGGAAGAAAACGACTCTGCTCAGTTCCCTTTCAACGAGAGCGAAGTGCAGGACATGGTCAACCCGGTGTTTTCTGACCTAAGTTCGCTGACCGACAACAACAGGTATCGATGCAGGGGACCAGCTCAGAATGAAGGAACAACAGCAGAGCCGTTGAAGTCTGTTCCACCGTCACCAACTCAGACTGAGATAGCGTTGCCGCCGGATAGCGCGGCAAATGGTAAAGAGACAATGGAGCGTCGGGCAGACGGGTACGCCATCGATTACGTCTCGGACGACGATCCGTTTTCAGAATTAGAGGACCCGGACAAGCAGAAAAAAAACAAAAACAATCGACAAGAGGGAGAGGCGATGGCGAGCAGCAGCAGCAGCGATGAGCAGCCCCAAGCAAGCTCTGAAACAGTTCAAGAAGATCCAATTAGCGAATATACGAAAAGCGACGAAGCTGACGAGGCATCTCAGCCGAGCCAGCCATTGAACAGCTATTCATCAAACAGCCTCGGAATAGTCAACACGAACTCGGAAGAACGGGCTATACTGAATCAATACTCAATGAAGAAACATATTGCTGCACGACAGTTTGCGAAGGACTTGCGCAAGGGGCACGAATTGACCGTGACAATATGCCTTCGCTGTCAAATGCCCATGATGGTTCACGGCGATGAGTTGAAGTGCGTAAGCTGCCCTGCCATACACGAGAAGGCAAAGAAGATCGCCGATCAGAAGCGTCGCGTCCTAAGCACGATACAACGTCAAATCGATCTGCCAGCTGATGTTGAGGATGGCGCCGAAAGCAAAGACGATCTGAGCGCACTCGAGGGTGGTTTTCTTGAATGTCCATCCGATGATCAACACCGCACTCCCTCGTTGAACTCATATGATCATGAGCATTACTGGATACGGCACTCGAGGTCTCAATCTGGTGCGTCCAGTTACGGGGAGTCAAACGAGGTGCAGAAGAGCTTCGAGGTTGGCCAGAGCACAAGTGTATCTACTGGACTCGATTCGCAGCAATCTCGGTTACAAGTTGAAGCAAAGCCAAACCCTGGCAGCGAACCACAGGTATTCCAGTCCCAGACAACTACATCGTTGTTGTCAAGTGACTTTCAGTACAGTCAGTCCCATGAATCATCTCAGTACAGTCAGTCCGATGAATCATCTGATGTATCTTCAGTGGCGCAAACGCGAGAGACTATATCGTTGACCCAACCAAGCCCGCAGAAGTATCATCACTCAATTGATGCATTGAATGAAGTTGCAAATGAGGAACTTGACTTGCAAGCAGTTCACAAGGAAAATGGATCTTCATCCACGGACTATTCAGAAACCCGGTGCCCTCGTAATTTGTCAGGAGATATGATATGGAATCACGATTCAGAGGATTGCAGCCGGCATACAATAGGTCAGGCTAAAAGCACATTGTCATCTGAGCACAATGAAGCCACAGATAATCTTGCACTTTCGCACGGAAGCAATAAAGTTGAGGGCAATCGACTCGTCGAATTGCCGCCAGGGAGACATGAAGCTGAAAGTCAATGTACTTTAGATGTGTGGAGAAATCAGAGTGTACACGGCGAAGCTGTTCAAAATACCAAGATTCAACGCAATGCTATGACCCTAGACACTGCTGCCGCGCCTCATTCGAGTCAAGCAATGCATCAGCCGTTGCACAGGTCACTCGACCAGGGCGGGTCACCGACTGTGGGCGAGGAGACGTCTACAACGACTCCGCATCATGAGCTGTCAAGTGACACATCATATCGCATAAAACCGAGGGTACAGGGGTGCACAAATTTCGACGATGTCACCAAATTGCAAATGGATGATTTGCAGCCTACAGAACCTCTCCAATCGCACATGCCTGATTTCGACGAAGTAGCGCATTATGACACAGTAGCTGATCAACTGGAGATGGAGACGACAAACAGTGTCGGCGATGAAAGCCTTGGTGCTCGAATTGCAAGGCTGGCCGATTCGTTGAAAGAAGTCGCGGAACAGCTCCCCCTGCAGCAAATTTACCAAGGCATTGATCATCACAAGTCGGAGGAATCCAAGTCGGAGGAGTCATTCTCAGACTCAGAAAGAAATCGGATCGCTCATATTTCGCAGGCTGAGTTGCTATTGAAATTGGAGTCGACAAGTAGAGAACTCGAGGAGACAGTGATGCAACAGTTCGACGTTCAATACGAATCAGGACCTCCTGCGCCACAACATCAGCCACCAACTGGACGAGATGATTACGACCTGCACAATTTACCAAGCCTCTTTAGTCCCACCCCAACGAGGCATTCTCCAATTATTCAAGACCTTCGAAGCTATGCGCAAGACTCAGTCCCGAGAAGTGAGGGCCATGGTTGTAGTTCGCCACATGAATACCAACCGCTTTCAAAACCCGATAAAAACGGATCTTTTTCCATAGACACGGTATGTCTTCTTGACAACGAGAGGTCAAATATTCAGGGGCATAGACGCCAGACTTGTCTGCCAAGCCACGAGAGAATGCTTGGTCTGACCTCAAGTGAAGGGTCACGTAGCCCTGATAAACTTTCAACAACAACGTCTCAGCCATGGTCTCAGCCGAGTCCACCCCGCGGTTCTCGTGTGTATGGGATCTCCGTGCACGACTCTCCTACTCCAAAGAGCAGCAACAAAACGCCATACGTGGCATTCTCGGCAGACAGGTGGGGCCATCTTCCCGAGGAGCAACCGAAATCCGCCGACCCACCTGGCAAGAGAGTGGGATCATTTGAAGGAACGGGAGTCGGAGAGAGGGTGGGGCAGCGATCTGACCCACCAGAGTGTCAAGAGCAACCTGAATACCATTTTTCAACGCCGAAGTCGAGGAAAAGAAGTCAGCACCATGCTGCTCGTTTTGATACAACGGATAGCCGAGACCCTCCTGATTCAACGGAGAAGGATCGTATAGCTACCACAAGGCTGAGTCATACATCATTGGGGGTCCTTAGACATCCACCATCACCAACTAGGAGAAGGGAACAGCCGAGTCGTAGCTTTTCATCACAGAAATTTAAACCGTCTCTTTCGCGCCCATCAATTTCACCTGTGACGAAGCCGAACATGCCCCTCAGGAGGTCCACTCATAAATCACGAAAGGAACTTAAGCTGAGTATCCCATCTTGGATAGGCAAAGACATCAAACAGTCAGACAAGCCCTTGCTCTCTCCTGGCGAATCATCAATGGATCGGCTCTTCCGCACAATTGATGAAATAGAGGATGATTTTGAAAGCATCATAAGCTCAATGCCAGGATCACAAGATCAATCATCACTCACTTGTGGAACCGAAGAAGGCAATCGCGGAGGTTTCTTGAGCAGAACAGAACGGCCATCTGATTTCGGAGGCACTGCAGGAATAGAAGCGTGCAGCTTCGGCAGCCACGAAAGCGATGACATTGCAATCACCCAGCATGTAACTTCGCGCATACAAAAGATCAAAGATTGCATTGGGAGAACAAATTCAGCTGATTCAGGAGATGGTTCTGAGAATTATGAATCCGAGGGTGAAATGACAGAACTGATGAACAGACTTACGCGAGCAGCAGAGAACCTCAAAACTTTTCATGACCATTGGGATGATTAAGATGGAAGAATTCACTTCAGACCGAAGCACGCTAACAGTACAATTTACTAACAACTTAACACATACCAGATGCACAAAATACAAAAAGCCATTCTCCCTTTTATCTTATTTACAAGTTTTTATCTTCGCAAGATGCACTTGCAATTCTGGAATACATCACAATGTGAAAGGCAAGGCACAGTCCAGACTCGTCAATGTACTATATTAGCTAGCTAGCGCGTCTGTATGCAAGAAGCATTTAGAAATGGCACTCTATCATCAAATCAATAT
The DNA here is from genome assembly GCA_019693575.1 of Thalassiosira oceanica. Taxonomy (NCBI): domain Eukaryota; phylum Bacillariophyta; class Thalassiosirophyceae; order Thalassiosirales; family Thalassiosiraceae; genus Thalassiosira; species Thalassiosira oceanica. Next base: position 3,030 of record JAAMXK010013786.1, on the reverse strand, counting down.
CGAACCTTCAAAAACAAACCTCTGCCCACCCGTTCTGTGCTTTGTAGTCGTCAGTCACAGGGTATGTGGACAGGATCAGAATGGATTTTCCAGCTCTTTTGCAACTTCATTGATTCCCGATATTACCCCTGAAGGTGTTTGTTGGCCTTGTTGGCACTAATATATTGACGCGGACATCATGTGGAATTCACGATTCATCCATCGCTAAGACAGAAATGGAAAAAGTACGTATTCCTGCAAAATCCTTTACGATAGTTATGTTTATTCTGATGAGCACCTAGCTAGATACCTCATTCATGCTTGACCTTTTTCAAGAGGAGGCCACTCAGGGTTAATCAATGTGATGCCTAAATGACACACAAGCACGGCCGGGCATTCAAACACGGCGTTGACCAGAGGAAGAAGCTGAAGCGTGAGTGTGTCAGATGGGTTGTCAGTGTCAGGCCAGGTGACGCATTCTCACCCACACCTTGAAAACCAACCAAGAAAAAATGTACAAAACCACCATGGTGGTTGGTACTCTCCTAAGTGTGAATAGCCGGACGGTGGCTGGCAACTGGCAACAACATCGAAAGGTAGACTCATAGACAGAGGAGAGTTCACCCCGGGGCAGCATTGTCAGGCCAAGCAACAGTGGTGGTGCGCCGAGGAGGAGCGGGCAGCCCAATACATTGATTTATCTTTGATCAGGCAGGCAGTGACGTTATCAAAGGCAGCTGATCAAAGGTGACGTTATCAATGGCTTCTAAGACCTAGGGTCCATGCGATGGTGCGCAAATTTGCAATTGCACCGGCTAAGGCCAGTTTGATAGATAACTCCAGCCGCAGCAGAGCCAACATTGGAATAGCCCTACCTACTACGGCCGCAGAAGAACTCATTGGGGTAGAATGGGGATGAATAGGTGCCATGGGCGCCGTCATTGGACCCCATGGAGGAGCTCGACTCTCCCAACCATCCATCGGGTGCTGCAGTCGCTTTAAAATATTGCTGAGACAAGTAGGCCCAGGGGAGAAGGCCATCCAAGTAGAATAAATATAATTTATTGACAGAGAGAGAGGAGAGAACCCAATTACGTATTATGGATAAGTATCCGCTCCCCCTTCTTGGAGTTAAGTTACTAGCTTTGATCCCTCCTCCAGACCAAAGTAACCTTGACTTTGATGGTCCCTAGTAGTCAAGTCCCTAGCTCCATGGTCCATGGGACCCGGCGGAGTCAAAGTCTCAAAGTACCAAAGTGACCAAAGTCGCCAAAGTAAGTGCCAAGGACCAAACTTGTTGACTGTTGTGCAGCTCTCCAGCTTCTCGCTGAGTTGATGCAATTTTTTTGGCAGGTAGGTATGTGCTCCTTGACTTGCTTTCCCCAAGGACACACCAAACATATTAGACCTAATCAACCCAAAATTGGACTGTGCTAGCTACATAGAGTAAGGCAAAAAGAGATTGTTGGTATTTCCGAAACACCTAGTCATAGTACAGTACCATGGCGAAAGATCAATGCTGATTGATGGGTTTTCACGCCACGCCACGCGCGTACCGTAGGAACTCGATCACGAGATCGAAGCGAGTACGATAGCTAGATAGAAATAGAAACGCTAGAGATAAAGGAAAGGGCCAAAATTGGCAGACTTTGCGCTTTAATTTCGGAATGGCAGATTGCCCAAAAGAGAAGCGGGTTGAAGGTCGAGAATGGTCAGGTTCTCCTTATGCTCGACCCATCGCTACTCCTCCCCTGGGTGTAGGTCTCTCGGCGCATTTGCAGCGCGACTACAGTACCCTGCCGAGCTCGGTCGGCTCGGCCGGCACAACGAAGATAGGTAGAGTCGAGCTCCTCCATGGCCTCCCCTGGTGGCCTGATGACGGCGCCCATGATGCATGGCACCTATTCATCCCCAATACACCCCCTTTTTGAAGTGCTGCCGAAGTTGGGCTATTCCGATGGCTCTACGGCCAACGTTATCTACAAACTAGCCGGTGTAACGGCAAAGTTGTGCATCATCGCACAAGCCCGGCCTGCCGAGGTCTCAGAGCCGTTGATAATGTCGCTTCTATAGAAACCGGTGGCTACTGAAGTTAGAAGTGTGGTATCGAACTAAGTCTCTGTAGCGCCGCATGTCCATCGGGGACCATCTACACCTCCTTCTGGCCCGATATCTGTATCAGGCTCCTCAGCGACACCTCGGCGGCACCTCTGTCAGTCTCCCGTTCGAGTTCGGATTTGCAGATAATACGACGCCGCTGCCGGGATGAACTCGTCTACCTACAAGTCTACTTTCAATGTTGTTGCCAACCGACGTTTGATGGAGGCTCGTGGCAGTGGAGCAATTTGCCTCGCCCTAGGGGCACCATGGCTTTGTTCGTTTTTTCTTGTTTTCGTAGGTACGCAGGGCGTGATGGAATGTGCGTGACCTGCCGTAGAAACCCATCTGCTTGCTCCAGTGACAGCTCAAAACTCAAAGCACGACGAATGGAATCATAAGACTGTTTGTTAGGATAGCTCTCATTCATTTTGATGTTCTAGGTACCCTCCCCCCAATAACACAACTCTTTTAATTTAATTTTGACATCATTCCATCCATATTTAATCCATATCCATAGTCAAGGACAGTAGGCTACAACAGTAGGCAGTTAGTCTAGTTAGTTAGTTTTGCTGCTAGGTGGTTGTGGTAGTAGTGCTTAGTTAGTATTGTTCACCTTGTTTTGAACCTCCCCTTGTTTTGAACTGTACTCTACTCTAGAGAGCAAGTGCGGGTCCGCCGACGGAGTCTCAAACTCGGTCTTTCATGTAATAACCAGGCACATGGGGCTTGGGTTTGCGGGACTCTCGTGGGTCGTGGGGGACACAATGAGTCGACAATAATGAGCGAGCAACTAACTAGTTGTGCAATTAATACCGTGGGCGTGGGGAACCAGGTAAGGCTTGGACCATACGAATCTGCTATTTCTATTCAACACAGACAGTCGCAGTGCACGTCCTTGCCTTGTCCTTCAAAAAAAAAGAATGGAGGCTTTCAGCCAGACTGGGACTGTTA
>JAAMXK010013709.1:0-17212 GCA_019693575.1 Thalassiosira oceanica | reverse complement strand
TTGCCAAGAAGTTCAGCCCCAACCAGCAATTTTGAATACCTATTACAAGTCGGCTTGGGGGTGCCGTGGGGTACGGCGGGTTGAAGAAGGCGCCCTAGCTCTCTAATAAACAGCGATTGGTTGATCACTGTAAGCATCAGGTTTGGGGGTGCCGTGGGGTACGTGCCAAAGTCGAACAAGCGAGACGCTCTAAATCACACCGGCAAGCTCTTTCTCGGGATTGCACGTCTGACGCTACGCTTGCTGATTGTCGTTTGCTAATACAGTGATGGAGTAGATTCAGTATCAGGTCATTTGTTTCACGGAGAGAGGGCGCGTTGCTGATCACGTGGCAAACTAAGTAGCCACCTCATCTTCAGATTGACCCTACGATGGAAGTCCGCCGTTTCTTATGATGAGAAACCAGGTTGAGAGCATAGCAGCCGATGTTCCGTTCGGCTTCGAGCTGGGCTTGCGCGCCGCCCGCCATCGCATATCATAGACAAAGTGATGGGAAACCTGGGGCCCGAAACCCGGTCGAAGCCGTCAAGTGCGTTGGGTACCTGCCTTCGTCATGTGTCATCGATTGCGCTCCTCTACATAGAAGGTCTTCGTCAGAGCATTCGCCTTCCGTGCGTGCCAGAGGGGGCTGGTTATCGTACTACGGTTGAAGTACCGTTCGTGTTTGTTTCTCGCTTCGGTTTCTAAAGCTTCTGAGCGACGGGACCTCATGTCGGGTGTCATGCAGGTGTTAGGGACGGACAAACGGACAAACGGACAATAAAATGCTGGGGGAGTTAGGTAATCCTAACTGATTAATTAATTAATTAATCAAGCAGTTCTTCTGGTACCTTTGTCATGGTTATCTAGAGTAGAAGAGAAGAAGAGGGCTAAATCCGACTCCCACGGTGAAACCTGTCGAGCATAGCATAGTATAGTTTGATAAGATTTGGTGCGGGGAGTTGAGCTTACCAGGGATGCTTTCAGATCAACAAAGAGCTGTATGTCAGTCCCCGGTCTGTAGAAACAGAGCGCACGTGCGCGCGAGCGGAGCGAGCCGCACACGTGCGCTCTGTTTTGTTCTACTGCAGTTAGGTGGAGTCGAGCTGCTGCGTCCCTATTGCAGACCCGGCTAACTGTTCGGCATGTAGCGTGGGTATCTTCTTTTCACCCTCATTGGTTGACTGAGTGGACTGCGGCCAGTGCAGTGCGAGTGTAGGCGTAGGCCAGTGTCACTCTACAATATCGTACATGGTGTCACCACAGATAGATGAGACCGTCATGTTTCGTCCCGGAAGAACTTTCATCAGGTCTCCAGGTTAAATTATGCTGAAGTTGTTCTTCACTTGCCTCATAATCTTGTGGCGCGTTGATGCCTTCCACCATCTCGGTCCGATGGCGGCCAGCGTGGTGACATCTGCCGAGAAGATCTCCAAGTCGCGGCTCGCCATGAGCACAAGCGTCTCGGAAACAACACGGGAAATATACAATATACCCAACTCAGGATGGTGTAGCGACAGCTGGAATTGGGGGTACGCAAGCGGCACGGGACATGACTGCGCCGCCATATGCCGAAAAATGTATGCAAGTAGAGATGATCGTCAGAGATTAGTCTCCTCGCTCCTTGAGCCCGTCCAGTTTAATGGTGAGCACGATCCAGGAGTGGCTGTAGCTGGCTTTTTCTCAAGTCAAACTCAATCCTTTTCGGGAGTTGGAGCCAAGCATCGAGAGCTCGCATTGTGGCCATTGGACTGTGAACTTACAATCGTCTGCCTAATTTTACCCCTTACGAACTCCTGACAGCTGTGCACCAAGAAGTATCTTTCGAAGAGGTGAAACTGATTTTGGGATTGGCGTGGCAGCGCGGGCGTTGGGACGGGAGCGACGGTGGGCCGAACGGCTACGGTGAAGTGCTTCAGACGATGGCGATGGCGATTAGATATGAGAACGAAGACGATGTTATCTCCGCGATCAATTTTATCCAGGATATCACTGCCAAGTTCAGCACGATCTCGAAGTCGGAAGAAAAATTGAATCGCATGAAAGACATGGCGAACGCATGCAAGGGCGGCCACAGCAGTATCATAAACCCAGAAACGGTATTCAAGAATCGCAGGATTTGTGCTGGCCTAGTTCTTGAAGCAATGGGATTCGTTGATAATGGATTGTAATCCGGAGAACGAAATTGCTGGGCCGCGGGCTCCCGGCAAGTGCAACAATATAAGTATGAATAATCTACTTTCTTTTTAGTCCTTTGTTTATTATTAATCACCCGAGAGGCTAGATACGATCGAACCAACCCGGGCTTCAATACAATATGCCTGTCACGCCGCCTCATTTGCCAACTTACGCAGCTCTGTTGGGGGGGTGGCATCCATACCAGCATAAATTCTTTGAAGGGTTTCGCCCGACTGTTCATCGGTCTTGACTGCCGTGGGTTTGGAGTCCTCAAGAATACGCGGAGGTATAGAGACCGAAGGGTAAGCAAGCGTAGACATTGCGTGGGGTAGTGTCCCATTTGTGGGATATACTGTGGCCGCATTGGACCCAATGGCAAGGTCACTGTGGAGTCTATTCCAGACCTTGACAAAGAACGCACGCTGGCTGCCAAATGGCATTCTGCTCCTCTCGGCGTCGTGCATTTCCCGAAGGTTCATTAGACCAGACTTCACATTGTCGGGACACTTGGTGCAACGCATGACGTGTTTGTAGAGGACGTCAAGGGTTTTGGATGCGTCGGCCATGGTCTTGACACTTGACGGAAAGAACCGTCCAGAGCCGTAGACACCGAAACAGTGGCGACAGGCGAGTCCAGAAAATCCTATCATCAGGCTGCGACGGCGCCCCAGCCTGTCGGCCTCTGTGAATACACACGGAGTCGTCTGGAGCATTAGGTGGTAGGTGAAAGAAGTCGTGGACCGTTTGTCTGAGGGTGTGACGACTGGTGCGCACGATGGCTCGGCGTTTGCGAGTGAGCTGGCGTTACCGCTTGCCGATCCCTGCGGCCCTGCCCTCGACTTGTTGAATCGGTGCGTTCGATGAACCGCCTGATCAAGTCTGATCCCATCGGGCGCATCACGAAGGCCAAGCCTCTGGGCAGAGTCGGACCAGAACTTCTTGCTCGCTCCAGATCTAGCGTTTGATGCCTTCAAATCCTCATACTTGGCCAGCACTTCGGGAGGAACGAACGGACAGCTTCGTAGGTGACGCTGAAGTAGATTGATGGAAGAGTTGTATATCCGAGATACCGTCGATGGATACACCACGCCATTCTCCCTAGAGCGCGCTGCGTCGCTGTTGACAAGACGGTCGGGCGAGCAGTAGTGACATCGGATTCCAACCTGCCCAATCGATACGGGCGTTCGCTTTCCCATACAGGGAGCAGCAACGTCCTTGTTAGTGGCGACGAAAGCCTCCACGCAGTACTTGCGCACGAAGCAGTGAAGTGGTGTCAGCCACTCCTCATCTTCGGGCAAGGCAAGCGGGAAGTGGACGTTGGCAGAGTCGGTATTGGAAGGCTTGATTGGCCTGAGATCAAGCTTCGGCTGGTTGTTTGTTGTGCTTAGGTCATGTGAATGCGCCGATCTCGAACCTTGCGCCGAGCCGGAAACATGTAAGTGCTGGTCAGTCATGGCTTGCTGGAACATGAGTTGCTCGCGTGCCTGGTTCAGGTCCCTCTGCTGCCTCAGTTGGTCCGCAGCATAGTGCTCCGTGCTGAACGACCTTTGATTCGCAAAAGACTGATGCTGATGATCATGTTGGGTTCGTTGTTGCTGAGCTTGAAACTGGGCCTGGAGCTGATTCTGCTGGTGCTGGAGCTGGTGCTGGAGCTGGTTTTGTAGGTTGTTCTGCATCCTTCTCTGTTGTTGCTGCTGAAGGAGTCTGGCAAGGTCGAGCTGAGTCAAAAAGACATCTATACAGCATAGACAGCAACACGACAAGACACTTACAGATCAAACATAATTTCATCTTGTGTCATCTGCTGACGACTCGCTGGCTGCCACGATTGCTCGACGCCGCTCTGCGGTTCTTGCCGCAAGAGGTGGTGGTTCATATCATTGCCGTCGGGTCCTCGACACGCGATTTGACAGGTTGGCCGACAGTCAGCGAATTGACGCAACGGTGACGACGCGACTTGGCAAAAGTTGTCGCTGCTATCGCTGGGGCGACTCATTTGGAAGTTCGTCTCGGCGTTGCTGTCATTGCGACAATTCGAAGTCGAAGCACCCCGAGCGCTCACAGAGAGCGACGGAAGCGGAGGCATACAATGGGGCGGATCGTTGGAGGTTTCCATGGACAGTCTTTGACGCTTGTAGATTGCTGCTTGTTTGTTGGGGACAGTGACAGAGCGAAGCGTTGTTTGTTTTGTTTGTTTTGTTTCTTGCATAATGAGGAGGAGCAACCGGTAATGGCAATGGCTGCGCCAAACAAAAGCGATGCCTATTGTAGAGCTCGACTCCCCGAAGATGCTCAGCAGAACGGGCATTGCTTCACGTGATTGCTTCGCTCGCTTGGCTCCGGCCATCATTCACCGTCTTGCTGGCCGTCTTGCTTGATGCTTGCGCTATCGTACCATGGTTGCATACCGCATGCTCTGCCTGAACCTGAACCTGAAACGGGGTTGTTTGCAAACTCCAAGGGGAGGTTTCCCCATCAAGGCTCTGCGGAGGGGGTTCGGCCCCTCATCTAATAAAAACGGCCGCCCCGCCCGCCCGCGCGCCCGCACTGGGCGTGCGCACCCTTTTCAGGGCCTTGGGGACCCTTACCCGCAGGCGGGCTTGGGTCTCAGTTGAGGCCCGCGCCTCACAGAATTTGTGTGAGGGGCAGGGACCCAACTCTTAGCTTAGGTACCTACCTAGGTAGACCGAGACATGGTACATAGTCAGGGCAGGGTGGGGCGCGCGGCTCAGAGTAGGGGGTTGCAAGCTGAGAAGCTACAAGTTTGCACGGTGTAAACTTGAGTAAACTTAGCCCCAAGTTTGCACCCCGTTTTCTGATGTTGCAAACTTGCAGATTGAGGTAATGCGTCTCAAAGATAATTTTTGGCGGGAACTAGGTTCTTCGTGGACATGCGTTGAGCACCAGTGACTTGACCGCCGCGACGCGACGCATCGTTCGGCGCGGCCCGGCCGCAATCCAGACAACGCACAGACAAAGCCTATCGTTGAGACCGTTGTTGGCATTTCGATCGGATCTTGATGCCTTTTGAATATCAGATCGCGGCAGACGGAAGAGTTGTAGCGCATCTTCAGACACACACGACGCGACCGCGATCGTCTGCAGCCGGCGGCATATGCCGGCGGCGATCGTCTGCAGCAGCAGGCAGCTAAGACGATTCGATCGGGTGTGCGATGCCTGGAAGGCTGTTCGGATGAGAGAGAGCCGTGTAGGATCCAGGCAGCGGCAGGGCAGGGGAGTTTCAGTGACTCTTTGTTGACTAAGTACTGTAATACTAGCCACTGACCAAACTTATTCTACAAGTTTACACCCTTTTCTCAAGTTTACTGTCAAGTTTACACCCCGATTTCCAGACTCTCAAACTTGCAACCCCTAGTAGATAGTAGCTCAGAGTCTCTCAGACGCAGCAGAGTACGATTGTCGTCATGTCAAAGGCCGTCTGTAAAGTCTGTCCGTGCCAAAGCTGCAAGCAGACCTCGCTCAGCCACAACTCGGTGAATGATATGCGGTCGTCTCCAACCAACGAGGAGCTCGCATCGTTCGCGGGCGAGCTCGCGGATGCGGCGCGGGGCGTCATCCTGCCGTACTGGCGCCAACCGATCGACGTCGAGAGTAAAATGGAGGACCACCGTGCGATCGCCGAGAGTCCTGTCACCATCGCCGACCAGCGGGCCGAGGAGGCGATGAGGGCGATGATCGAGGGGCGGTACCCCGGCCATGGGATATACGGCGAGGAGCACGGGCAGGTTAGGACCGACGCCGAATATGTCTGGTGAGAGGAATGTTGAAGATGCAATGCCTGACACGTGTCCCTAAAAAATATGACGACTGATGGCATCCGCAATTCCGTCGCTCCTATCCTCAGGGTGTTGGACCCAATCGACGGCGTGAGTTGCAACCTTGTTACACGAATGATCCTGAGAGTCCTCTCAATTTGCTTGATGCTGACCCGGCAACTTGGACTTTAGACGAAGTCCTTCATCACGGGCAAGCCTCTGTTTGGAACTTTGATTGCGTGCTTGAGAGATGGCGAGCCTGTCATCGGACTGATAGATCAGTGCGTCTTGGACGAGAGGTGGGTCGGGATAGTCGACGTTGGGACGACGCTCAACGGCAAGCCGGTCACGACTTCGGGCTGCACTCAGCTCAGCGAAAGCATGATGTACGCGACGACTCCGCACATGTTCCACGAGGGAGAGGAGTCGACCAAATTCGAGCAGATGTGCAAAACTGTGAAGCGGCCGCTGTACGGCGCGGACTGCTACGCCTACGCTCTTGTGGCGTCCGGGTTCGGGGCGGACCTGGTGGTCGAGTCCGACCTCGGCCTGTACGATTACTGCGCTCTCGTTCCGGTCGTCGAGGGCGCCGGCGGCGTCATGACGGACTGGCGTGGGAAGAGGCTGACGCTTGGAAACCACGAGTCGTCGAAGGGACGCGTGGTTGCGTGCGCGAACTCAAGCCTTCACCGCGAGGCTATTGCAATTCTGGGAGAGACTTACGTGCAAACCGGCAGCTTGGCAGCGACTATTCTGAGGCGCGACATCCTTTGCAGCCTAGCCGTCGGGGTTGGAATCGGCATGATGTGTAGCAGGAAAAGATAACAAACCCTAAACGCAACGCTACTTTTATGTTTCGATTTCACGCATTGTTCAGAGAAGGAAGCAGGCCGTTGATGGCGGTAAAGTTTACAACAAACAGCGAAACATCTTGTGACGTTGGTTTGCCCCTCGTCTTTTTGTAGAATGAAAGGACAATTGTGGGGCCACCATCTTTTGTGATCTCAATTTGCCTCTGCTCTATCCCCGAGGTGCTGTCTAGTTTGAATCGATGGTCACCGCGAAACGATAGACCCTGTTGGCTGAGCAGGTAAGTCACCCATTCGTTCACGAGACCAATCCCTTCGAATTGGCGCGCCTCTGACATGACGTGCTGCACGTATTCTCTGCCGACCTCCTCAAGTCTCGTCTTAAGGGGCAGCTCGACGCACGTTGGCTTATCCTCGTCTTGTTTGGTGCCCGAGCTGTCTCCGTTGCTGAGGCAGAGCGTTTTCTTTCCTTCACTGTCCTTCAGCAACATCGGCAGCTGTGACGAAAATACCCTAGATATGGTTTCATCTTGACACAATTGCCTCGTGGTTCTGTTGACCAGTGCGACGCGATACAACTCGGAGGGTCTCAAGAAGCAAAGAATAGCGCTTTCTATCCCGTCGATTGTGGCAACTTCAAGGAGAGTTGGCCCAGGTTTTATCGCGTTCAGGATGAGAGCTTGGGGTTCGCCCGGCTCTAGGTAACAGTGAATCAAAAGCCCCACCTTGGTTACTCCGAGGCAATCTAACAGGCTGGGGGCAACAAGGACAGGGCTTCGGTTTTGTTCTTTTCGTATCTTCATTGTCGTCTGGCTCATTTCGAATTTATTTGTCAAGCTGGAGGAGCATAGATATCTATGTGGAGGAGACTATTGTAGGCGAGTAATACTCTGGAAGCTTGTCTGCTGCTGCTGAAGGATTTTTTTGCGGGCCGTGTTGCTTTCGGGCTGCTGGAAGAATAACGATTTTTCTCACACAGCTCGAAGTGCCTTAGAGAGGCCGGGGCAATTGCCAGGAGAAATGACAGCCAAAACTTAAACTTACTTGTTGAGCCTCAAGCCTAGTGACTGACAGCCAAAACTTAAACTTGATTGAGCCTTAAGTCTAGTGACGTGCCCCTTGCGGCATTGAACTGTGTTGCAACAGATGGGACAAACAATAGGCAGGATTACGGTGAAGGGCGACGTTCTGCCCTTCACATTGCTACCGGGCTCTCTGGTCATAACTTTGAAGCAGTCGTTGGAAGAGGTGGCAGAGTCATTCGGCGTGACGGAGAATGAGTTGCAACAAATTTTTCGAATCAGTCTCCAGGAATACCTCTCCATCCGTGCGTCGGACGAGGCCACCGCCTCTCTCTTCCGACTACTTTCGGCGGGAGGGTCCGAATCAAACAAACTCGTCGATTCTTTCGAGCTGTTGGCCACGCTCTGTGTTTTGTCGGGAGCGCAGTGGATGGAGAAAATTGAGTTCGTGAGTCTCCTCGATTAGCGTGTGTACTAGCTCTTCTGACTGACACGCATAATCGAAAACCTTCAGATGTTCAATCTATTTGACTTCAACGAGAAAGGAGCTCTCAACGTACACGAGTTGACACTTGCCCTCCGCACAATAGTTTCGGGTGTGATGAAGGTCGCTGACAACCCCTTTCCAGTCAAGGAGGAAGATGTTGACAAGGTAGCCGAGAGGGCCTTTGAATGGTGGTCAATGCCTGAATGCCTCAAGCACTCGCACGCCTTTTCGGCCGATGAACACAGTCTGAGCAAACAAGGATTCACCGACTTCCTGTTGACCTGCGTTGAGACAATGTCTTTCTTGGCTTGCTGCGAGACTGATCTTCCGACCGCAATGGCAATTGATTTCGAACCGGAATCCGTTAGTCTTGACGTCCGAGCCGAAGCCAAGTCTAAAGTAGAACCTTGGCGAGAGCAGCTTCAACTTCTCGCGCCCGCAGGCGTCCAGGAGGACGCCGATGTGCCTCCGCGCGTGAAATTGGAGCTCGAGGAGATTTTCGGTCGCAATGAGAACACCCCCGCCGTATTCTGCGCCAACGGCGACATCTTGTTTGCGGCCGGCTCGATGGTCGTCAAAATTGCACACCAGGGCAGTAGTAGGGCTTTCTTTCACCACCATTCCGGTCACGTCTGCGGTTTGGACGTTGCCTGGGGCTCCGATGGGTGCGATGTGGTCGCTTCGTCTGATATTGGATCTGAGACTACTGCTACGAGCATCTGTGTATGGAGAGCGGAGACTTTAGATTTGGTCGTCTCGATCCCAACTTCGCACATCGGGGGTTGCTCCAGGTTGGCGTTTTCGCCTTCGGGAGACTTGCTTGTTTCTATCTTCGACAACAAGAACGGCGTCAGAGCTAACGACGCCACGGTCGCCGTGTTTGACTGGCGAAATAGAGCCCTGGTCTATTCAGCCAGCTACGCCTCGTCCAAAGTGTTTGACGTTCGCTTCCTCCTCTCGGACAACGTTTTTGCAGTGTGCGGTGGCGACGAGGTCTTCTTCTACACGCGCATGCGACCGTCGATGCCATACATCAAACAGAGAGGGGTCTTCAATATAGCCTCCACTCACGAGATCATGACAAGTATCGGCGTATGCGCCGGAAAGTTCGTTGTCACTGGATCGGCAGGGGGGAAATTGTACAAGTGGGAGGGCAGGGTGTGCGTCAAGTTAATTGATTCCTTCAGCTCACCAATCACGTGTATCGCTTCCTCGCAAGATTGCCTGCACGCCACCACTAGCAGGGGTACCGTCGTCTCATTGAACCAGGAGCTGGAGGTCTTGAGCCGACAGGCGGTCAACAAACATCTCCATGAAGACAGACGTAGCATCGGCTCGGTCCGCTGGCACCCGGATATCAACAGACTGCTTGTCGAACAAGACTCTGGTTTATTCTGTCTACCATTGGGCAACGGCGAGGATAAGTTAGAGCACCTCACCCTCGGCCACTCGGGCGTGTGCGATTTCTCGTTCCGCGATGATAGCCTGGTCACTGTCGGCGGGGACGTCATCAAGGTTTGGTCCCTGAAACCTAGCAGCTCGGTCTTGCGGGAAGGCACTGTTGAAGGTGCCGCGTTGTCATGCGTGGCGATTGATCCTCGAGGTAGAAACAAGCAGATTGCCGTTGGGTTTGAGGCTAGGCCAGAGCGACGAAGTGGAGACAAGTCGTTTGCCATTTTGAGCTTCGACGGTCTTACCACGCTTCACCTTGGATCGAACAGTCTACAAACTTTGACGTCTTGTAGGTACTCGGGGGATGGGTCCCTGCTGGCATTCGGGTCTGAGGACGGATGCATCTACGTGCACAAATCCACCCGGCCGGAGCTACCTCTTCTTTCCAAGCTCCGCGGCCATTCGAGTCCAGTTACCAAGTTTGACTTTGGTTGTGATTCAGGCACAAGCGAGCCGAAGTACGTTCGTTCGAACTGCAGTGGAGAGGCGCTCTTTTGGACCACTCACGGGAAGAGGCAAACGCCTCTCAGCAGACGCGATACTGTTTGGGAAACGAGTACTTGTATCTACACCCCGGATCTCATTGGGGTTCACTCAACCGGCGATGTCGCGTCCTGCTGCGTTCTTGACGACGGTGGTTGTGGCGACCAAGCCGACGTGGTTGTCGGCGACGCAAGCGGCAAGCTAAGAGTCTTGTCTTATCCATCTCATTTTCCAAACGCCACGCATTTAGAATACCGATGTCACTCCGGATCTATCAGCAAGATTGAGAGCAGTTGTTCGACCGTGTTCTCAGCGAGTAGAGGGGTTGTCTTCAAGTGGAAGAAAAAAGTCCTGTGGTGGGAAGAAGGACTCACCTGTTCTTCTGAGGACACGGCCGAGCTCGAGCGGAGCACGAATGCTCGCGCCCCGCCATCCGGCACCTCTCCTACGGTCATGCAAGCGGCCATAGACCAAATGAGAGGCCAAGAGGACATTGTCGTCACTGCTCCGCCACCACACAAGCCGAGGGATCCCTGGAGAAGGTCCGTCGTGTCCCCGTCAGACTATGTACAGAGAAATTGCGCATTGCCCGACAGCACATTGGTTCTAGAACGAGTCGAAGGTTACGACGGACGGGACGTGAAGAACAACCTGCACTACTTGAATGGCGACGACAAGACTGTTGTGTACACCGTGGGAAGAACTCTCATCACTTACAACACGGACACATCAGAGCAGAGGTTTTGGACCCACTCGTCTCCCGCAGGCAGCATGACATGCCTCGCGCCTCACCGAAGTAGACCGGTGATTGCAGTTGGTCTGGACGATCCCTTTTTAAGTGTGTCAGTTATCGACCTGGACTCCATGAAGCCGTTGGTGCACTTGCAGGGGCACTCGAGCGGTGTCGTGTGCCTTGACTTTGATACTAACGACAACGGTAGGCTCATCGTGTCAGTAGGATGCGATCGGAGAATCGTCGTCCACGACTGGGAAAATGCGACGGCGATAGCAAGTTCGCCGACCTACGCTCAGGCTCTCGCTGTCAAATTCAGGCCAGCCTCCGCATCCTGCCAGATCGTTGAGTGTGGGGTCTGTTATGTTAGACTTTGGACGCTCAAAGGATGCTCTCTCCAGTTCAATGAGCTTGCTCTTGACTCGACAGACAACCGAGTGAGTTACTACAGCTGCCTGAGTAGTTCCGGCGACGAGACACTCGTTGGCACCTCCACTGGGCACATCATCCGATTCACCGACCCGTCAACCGGGGTTGTCAGAAGAAAAGCCCACGACACCTCAGTGCAAAGCATTCTATCTTCTCCGGAGGGCGGCTTTGTATCTTCGAGCTCGGAACGGATCAAGGTTTGGAGTGCTTCATTTGGCTGCCTGCTCTCGGTGAGCACTGAAATGATCGGTTGCCAACCGTACATTATTTCATCCATAGCCTGCAATCAACAAGATGAATTTCTTGTGGGCGTGTCAGATGGATCCATTTGGCGGCTCTCCCGCAGCGACGGCGCAAACGTCAATGGAGAGAGCACCCCATTCAAAAGCGCCCCCCCTCGGTCTTCGTTCGGGCTTGATGTCTCCAGGGATGGCAAGATCGCAACTGTTGATGACAGCGGCAATCTGATCCTGTCGAACGTATTCGCCCCGGCGAACGAACGAAAGGTGATTGATATCGATATGCCATCCCGGGCGATTTCGCTTTCGCCCGATGGCACCCTAGCGGCGGTGGGTTTTGGATTGGAGCATAAAACTAAGGCCAGCGTCATTGCCGGGCAGTGGTCCATAATCAACGTGGTAAGCGGACAGGCGCTTGGGTGCAGACGCGATGTCCGGAGACACATCACGTATATCAGGTGGCATTCGGGCGGAGAGTGGCTTGCGGTCGGATCACGAGATGGCAAGGTGCTCATCTATCATCTCCTTACCCGGACAGCACATGGTGCAGTAAAGGTGGACACCCAACTGTTGTCAACTATTGAGATCCTCTCTTTCCCCACTCAATTCGATTGGTCGAGGGACGGCAAGTATTTACGTGTCAACACCGAATCTCGCGAGCTGCTTTATTTCGAAGTCGGTCCGGGTATCCCAATCAAGGAAGCGTCGCGACTCAGAGATGAGGAGTGGGACACGGCTAATTGCGTCTACGAATGGGGCGTTCAGGGTTTGAGCAGCGGAAATTGCGACGAGACTCGAGTGACCGCTCTTGACTGTTGCAGAGGAATTTGCCCGACGGTCGTTTCGGGGGACGATCAGGGGGTGCTCAAGCTGGCAAACTACCCCTGCACCTCCGAGCACAGTTTCCTTCCGCTCACGGCTCACTCGGGCCCAGTCACATCGGTTCGCTTCGTCCCAGGAGGCTCGCATTTGGTCTCAGTTGGGCAAGACGCTGTCATGGTTTGGAGACGAAGGTTAATCTCGCATTCCGAAGCCGTAATAAACGAGTCCCCACCTCAAGGAATCCAAACTCTTTCGGGCCATCAGCCGCCTGCCGAGAACGATGCGCCGACGAATACCTGTTGCAATGCTGTCCGTTACAATTCCACCGGCCGAGTAATATTCGCAGAATCTGGCGTGGTGTCAATTTTTGACCAACAAGAAAGCAATCGAAGCAGTCGAATCTTCCAACAGCACACATCCACGGTGACAGCGATGTGCACGTCCGACTCTCGCCAGAAGGTCGCGTCTAGTGACGCAAAAGCTATAATTGTATGGGACAGTACAACTTGTGACCAGATTCAGGTTCTCGCGGATAAGAGGCAACGGGGTGTGTTCTTGATTTCGTTCTCATCTCACGATGAGATGCTCGTCGCAGTTTGTGCCTCCGACGAACAGACCCAGACAATTTGCATCTGGAGGCTTCGCTGGGGGGATAGCGAGCCGCTCTTGTTTCAGACCCTACCGGCCGGAGACGAGAGGGTACACCATTGTACATTTACGAGCTCATCCAGCAAGCAATTGGGGCTGTTCACTCTAAGCGAAGGGGGGTTCTCTCTCTGGACAGAGCAGAGAGGGGCCCTTACCTTGGAAGAACGTCAGCAGTGTTCGCCTAGCCAAACTTTGACTTGTGGGGTGCAAGCATCCGATCAAGTGATTGCTGGGACCCAATGCGGAGCTCTGGCCGTTCTACGGGGCCGCAGAGGCGTCGGCGAGCTGACAGGTGCACACTGTGGTCCCGTTCTGGCACTTTCCGCTTGCCCCGAAGGCTTTATTTCGGGTGGTCGCGACGGCATCATAAGTATTTGGTCTCCGGAGCTCACAAAGATATCTTCCTTTGATAGCCACAGCGCTGTCCTTTCAATCGACGTCAGGCCTCACTTGAACAATGAGTCCACAACAAGCGTTCTTGCTAGAACTGAGCGGGGGATTGTCGAGATATCGTGCATGACTCATAAGCTCCGTAGACTTATCGAAATGTCGCCACGCTCTTACGGACCTCAAAGAAGCATACATAGGTAGAATCAGGGGGGATGATGATGCACAGAGGATCTTGTTTCCGCCCTTTCGACGGCAATTCTCAACCTCTGTGGGCACATACACTAGTTCGTCTTTGGCCTGCGAGACTTGGTTCAGCTTTGCGTCGGTCTTCAGAAGATAATAATTAGTTACTGGTTTCAAACTAGCGCGACATTCTTTTCTTCGGTCGTTGGATCTTAGATTCCAGTCCGCCAGTCGCCAGATAATGGCGATATGCCTCATCGAAGGCTTCTTTCTGTTGGTCGCTGCTCTTTCCCATTACTTTGGCATCCTCCTCTGCCTTCTTTGCCACCACCTTGGCCTCTCGCCGTCGCTTCTTCGTTTGAAATTCGTGGAAGCCTGCCTCTCCTCCGATATCGATCCGGCCCAGCCGACTTGGGTCTTCGGGAGCCATGGGCTCGGTCTGGAAGTACCGATGCCCCAACGCGTTTTTGGCGGTGAATCTTCTTGTTGGGTTCAATTCGAGCAACTTCTCGAGTAGGCTCAACGCCGACGAGGGTTGCATTCGCTCGGTAAACTTCTCAGCATACTTCTCTCGCAACCTGAATTGCTTGGCTTTTCCAATTGTGACCTCTCCAGTTCGAATTAATTTGAGTTTGTTGAAGCCTTCCCACGATTCTTTAGTCGGCGTGCCCACAATGTCAAATATCAACTTCAATTGATCAATCTCTGTCTTTCCCGTGAATATCGGGCGACCAAGTATTATCTCTGCGAGGATGCATCCAGCAGACCAAAGGTCGACAGCTGTCCCATAGCAAGTTTCACCGAGCAGCAGCTCGGGCGGCCTGTACCACAGAGTGATAACCTTATTGGTAAATTCAGGGTTATTCGATTTGTGCCCACTGCTGTCGCCCACGAAAACTCGCGAGTCCTTGAGGCACCTAGCAAGTCCAAAGTCCGCCAATTTCACTTCAAACTTGTCCGTTATCAATATGTTGCTCGTCTTCAAGTCACGATGCACATAATCTCTCTGGTGCATGAAGTCAAGAACTTCTAACAGCTGCTTTGTGATGCTTTTTACTTGTATGTCGTTGAACCTGAAGGCCATGTCGAGCAAACCCGTCAGGTCATGAGATACATACTCAAGCACTAAAAACAGATTGCCCTTGTAGCTTTCGCGCAACTTCTCGATGTCGCTGAGTGGGTCCTTCTTCTTTTTCTTCTTTTCCTTAGTAGCCGACTCTAGCCGGTTGGCGTCAGTCAACAATGAGTCGTTTTCGTCTGAGTTCATAGGTGTTGAGTTCACTAAGGCGCTGCTAGCTGCTGTGTCCTTGGCCTCCTTCTTCCGTCGCTCGTCCTCACGCTCGTCCTCCCAGTCCAGCTCTTCGACGCCCTTGGACGTCGCAACTTCAAACATTTTGAGCATGTTCTTGTGCTGAAGTTCTTTTAGAATTTTAATCTCTCGGATGACAGTCGGCGGGATGCCCCAGTAACCAGGGTGCTGGAGGCGAATCTTTTTCATGGCTACTACCTCACCTCCACGGGGATGGTTCAGGGTGGGTGTCAAGCAGGTGGCACGGTAGACTTGACCATAGGTTCCTTCACCTATCTGCTCGAGACGACAATAGTGCGCTATGGTACGTGTTGAGAGTGTCCATTTGTGGATTGAATTGTTACGCAGTGTGTCGAAGTTCACCGTCGGATTGTCCATCGTTATGTCGTTGCAAGATTGCAAGTTACAGGGATATTCACTGGCAGCCAGCGGCGGCTGCCTCCGCTCTTCTGCCGCCGTCTTCCGACGGTCTCGTTTTTTCGATTCCATCGCGTGCGTTGTGGATAGCTGTTGTACTATTGTCCTCCAGTGCGCGCTGTTGTCGCAGACGCTAAAGGGCGAGGACGAGGCCGAGGGGGGCGAGGACAGCACACCCCTGCTTGAATGTACCTACGAACAACCCCAAACCATTTTTTCTATTCCTCGCCTCATTGACTTTGATAGATATTTTATTAGTGCCATTTTGAATGATTCTTGTATTTCACCAGCTGGGGACTCTGGGGACTCTGGAAAAGCGGTGTCGGCAGGAAACCAGCAAGCAGTAGACGAGAGAAGATCCATGGAGCCTTCCAAACTATTTTAGAGGGAGAGGGTAGGAGGAGGTAGGAGGCTAGCGCAAGCGGAGATCTGAAAGCCAAGCTTGGGCAGAAGATTGACTCCCCATCTTCATCATTATTAGTACTACTAATCATTATCACATTTCATTGGCAGAACAGTAGTGGAGGGGGGGGGGGGGGCTAAATTGATTGACCCCGGAAGAAGTGCCTGGAGAAGCCTTGATCTTGATGGCCTCCCCCAACACAAATATCGGACCAGAACAAGAGAAGGAGTTGTAGATGGTCCCCGATGATGGAGTCGACACGCGGCACTGCAGGCAGAGACATAGTTCGGTACCACATCCAACTTCAGTCCAGTAGCCGCCAGTTTCCTAAGTCTAAGAAGTGATGTGTGATGTTATCAACGGATCCGACCAAATTGTCATACACTCTGGAGACGCAATGGAATGTCTCCAGACCGGGCACGACGAGCGGCTCTAGGCTGCTCGTATGCTCGGTCCACAATGGCCACCAGATGGCGAATATGGGCTTAGCTCGAGGACCCCTGCAAATGTACTGGAGGAGCCTTGGCGGCCAACCTGACAGCTGACAGCCCCCCCCGCCCCCCACCCCCCTCCCCCGATTTTTAGTGATAGGAATAATCTACTATGTAGAGGTATTAATAAAAATGTTATCAACGCCCAATGTTAGTGGTAGGATAATCTACTTATGTATAGAGGTATTAATAAAAATATTATCAACGGATCCGTGACCTCGGCAGCGAGGCCAGGTTTGTTCGATGATGCGCAAATTTTCTGCTGCACCAGCTACTATTATTGGAATAGCCCTACGGCCACTACGGCCACAGCAGTCCCAAGCATTTTCAACTTCAACATACCTACATAGGGGATGATGTAACGGGGATGTAACGGGGATGAATAGGAACCATGGATGGACGCCGTCATTGGGCCACCAACCAGGAGTTGAGAGGCCATGGAGGAGCTCACAACTCTCTCCCTATCATCGTTTTGTCAGCCCAGCCGACTGAGCCCCGTTGGGAAGTAGGGAAGTAGGTAGGAAGATACCCTGAAAGCGCTGCCTGTCATCTTTTTATGCTGAAATTGTATTGTAGAGACTCTAGCAGAGACTTAAGCCAATTTTGGTGGCCCTTTCCACTATCTAGCTCTTTTGCTAACGATCGTACTCGGCTTTCATTCATACAGTACCCTTGTCACCCGCTACATATGACACAACACATGTAGTCTAAGGAAAATCTATTGTTACTAGGAAAACAAATCTCGATCGATCCTCATTATTTAGCTTAAGGCTGGTCAAATGCTATGACATCAAAGACTCATCAAAGGGAGGCAGTACTATTGTTTAGACTCATTTAAAAATGAGAAGCTGAGAGGGATCTTCCTCAATATCAGCCAGCATGACAGAGCAAAGAGGCCGCAGAAGAACGTGAAGATAACAAGGCCCTTGAAAAAGAAATGACGCGAGCCACTCTTGACCATC
>JAAMXK010013695.1:0-23245 GCA_019693575.1 Thalassiosira oceanica | reverse complement strand
CGCTTGGGCAGGCCAAGGGCCGAGGCGCCGCGGCTGCAACCTCGGCAAACTCGGGAAACTGCATCTCGGCGCTGGTCATCTCAGAGCTTCTCTTCCTCCTTGCCGCTCCTCTTCCTCCCATCGACTTCCTCCCTGCCGGAAACCTCAGAGGCTGCACTTGGGCAGGCTGCAGGGTCCACCAGGGCTGAGGCGATGTGGCAGCAATATCTATGGCAGTCATACATAGGGAGGTACCGGTATGTACTGGCCAGTCTGGCCAGACCTTCCTCTTTTTCCACGAAAAAAATACATTCGTTTAGGCCCTGAAAGAATGTGTCCTCAAGATCCTTTTTTAATGACAGGTGTAACAAGAGGCCCCAAATAGTAATCCGGCCGTGACCCGTGACAGGTGTAACAAGTGTAACAAGAGGCCCCAAATAGTAACTGGCCGCCCGGAGATGGCAGATCTGCCCAAGATTGGCGGAGATGGCATACTCTATTGTTCATTTGAAGCCAAGAGACCCATGGCCCGCACCTCCGAAGCAGCCACCGCAGTCGCCTCATCGCGGCGGCGGGCATCCTCCAGCTCGCCCGTCGAGGGCTTCCAGGCTAGAACGTCTCCGCCTCGACCGGTAGCGAAACAATAACAGCAACTGGGGCGACTGCGGCGAGACGACCTCCTCCGCCTCGGGGCGGCGTTCGACAGAGTCTTCGAGGAGGAGGTCTACGCGCCTGACGAATTCCATGGTTCCGATGCCCAGTCCCGCAGGGCGAGGCTGCAGGAGGACCTCCGCTCCTTCCGCCTGGCCCAGTCTTCCCTCCCCGAGAAGCCGCCATACACAGTCTTCAAGAACGCGGCCCTCGACGGGATATGCAACTCGCTCTACAGGAACGACGAGGACGGACGAGGAGCTGCTGAGGGTCAAGGGCATCGGGCCCAAGAAGCTGGAGGTGCAGGGCAAGGCGATCCTGGAGGTCATGGCCCGGTCGGTCGCCGGGGGACAGGTAAGGCCTCAGCGGCGTCAGAGGAGGGAGGTATCGGGTCGGAGGCAGGAGAGATGAGGAGACACTCCAAGTTCAGAAAATAAGAAGACAAGTAATCATGGTCAAATAAACACCTAGTAATAAGAAGTAATCATGGTCAAATAAACACCTAGTTGATTAAGGAGAATGAACATGCTTAATGACACTAGACTCCTATGCTAACTCCTTGAAGATACCAAGACCTACTCCTCCGTCTTCACGGCGGGCACCAGGTCTTCCTCCCATGCATAGACATGAAAGTCAGGATTTCCCAGCTGATATGCCATGCGATTCGGTTTTTCCGGCTCATGTACCACCGACTCATGTACAAGGTAGACCATACACACAGTAGACACCCAAGTGCGAACATTACCAATCTGGCCAGTCTCCATGTTTACGTTGGTCGTGTGCCAAACACGGCTGCCTGGGGGGAACTTCATTGCCATTTGCTGACAATGCAAGAGTATCATGATCTTTTGATTAGGCCGTGGTGGTGTGTTCAGAATCCGGACCTCAACTAGGTCGTTGTGGTCGTTGTTGTGCCCATCACTGTTGTTGGACATCACTGCATCCGGGTCTGGCTCGGCCGGAGACTCGGTGATGTCTTCCCGAGACAGTTTCAACGCCTCTGCCAAATCGCGTTTATACTTTGCCTCAGATGATCGAGTTCTCACCATTGTTGTTTGGAAATGTGATTTTATGACGACTGTTGATCTCTAGTAGATCAACGCTCTTGACTGAGAAAGGAAGGACACCCCTTAAAGATACCTAGTCTAATACTCTGTGTGCTTACTAGCCGCTGCGCGTGCTAGCACTGCGTGGACATCTGTTGTGTGTCCATCCGTTGCGTGTCCATCCACTGCGTGTCCAACATCCGTTGCGTTTCCATCCGTTGCGTGTCCATCCGTTGCGTGTCCATCCGTTGCGTCCATTCGCTGTGTGTCCATCCGTTGCGGTTGCGTGACCATCCGTTGCGTGCGCCGGCTATCTGTTGTGTGTCCATCCGTTGCATTGTGCCAGTGTGCCAGTGTGTTGCGTGTCCAGGCAGCCGTTGTTGCGTGTCAAGTCGTTGCGTGAGTCCAGCCGTTGTGTGTGTGTGTCCACTGTTGCGTGGCACGTTAACCATGAATGTTTTCTGAGGCACAGTCCAGGAGCCGCCTCACCGTGTGTGAGTGTGAGCGCAAGATTGTGGTGTTGAATGGTTCTTTCTATGTGAGAGTGAGAGAGGCATGGAGAAAGGAAGCAGGTTGGTGTACCATCATGAGTACATGAGGTAATAATAGGTAGGGATGGATCAGGGATTCATAATTATCTACTGCTACATGATGTTCCTCTTTTGTGCCCTACTTGGCCGATTGGGATTGGATCTACTGTACATAGCTCTATTGACCGGCAACGTCATGGATGAGTTGAATCTCAGAAGTTATTTTTATATATCTGAGATTGAAACCATCCGGGATGTTGCGGGACGACACGCGGCCACGGTCTGCACTTTTAACCGCCTTTAGAATTAAGGCCCCCGGACACCAGATAAGTAAGACAACCCAGCCGCCTTCATGGGTTGGGCCCCCGAACACCAGATCAGCGGCATTCCATCGGCATAACGCGACGCTCCTCTGGGACCAAGACCGAAGCAACTTTCGCATCGACGGATCTCAGGCCTATTGAGCCCACGATCAACCATCAGAGCTATGGGGTGTAACTGGTCTTGCTATGGGGTGTTTTAGCCCTATATGATTCCAATTCATCTAGCTTACGAACTTAGTGATCCCAATCCGTGGCTATAGAATAACTAATCAACTTTTAGGGTTCAAAACACCCACCCAGCTATTGTAAGTGGATTTCTGAATGAAACCTAGTAGTATGAAGATACCATAGCTATTTTTTTCTAAGATACTTTAATATATACGCTCCGTGGAAAACAGTATCTTCGCATCATGTATCTTGCCTCGAGAAGATATGACAGCCAACCGTGGAAAACAGTATCTTCGCATCACTGTATCTTGCCTCGAGAGACGATACGACAGCCAACCGTGGAAAACAGTATCTTCGCATCACTGTATCTTGCCTCGAGAGACGATACGACAGCCAACCGTGGAAAACAGTATCTTCGCATCACTGTGAGCTAGTGCGAGAGAAAATACAACAGCCAACCTTGGAAAACAGTATCTTCGCATCACTGTATTTGTATCTTGCCTAGTGTTTTGTGCGTGCTGTTGATGTATATAGTGAAGGTATGACAGCATTCTGGGTATCATTACAGCGAGGAATGGCTCCCTCTCTCTCAGAAATCTAGTCTTCTCTCTGCTCACTTTTTCTACTTCGAGAAAAGGAAAAGTTGAAGCACTCTACAATTCAGAACTCACCGAAGCTCCTTGCAGTATCTCACAGCAAAACAATCGCTACTATTCCAACAATGCCCACCCGCACTATCATCACTCCTCCTGCCAGCGGTGGCCACACGGCCAAGTGCGTTGGGAGTAATGAATCGGAAATCGCCGACGAGACCGAGGTCGTAGAGCCTAAGGTGGACAAGCCCGATGAGAAGGTTGTCGTCGATCCCAAGCCTCGTTCCTCTGACAAGACTGACAAGACTATGGTGGACATTTCCCAGACTAAGGTGGACGTGCCCGAGTCTCCTTCTGTCGTCGAGCCTAAGGTGGACAAGCCCGATGAGAAGGTTGTCGTCGATCCCAAGCCTCGTTCCTCCGACAAGACTGACAAGACTATGGTGGACATTTCCCAGACTAAGGTGGACGTGCCCGAGACCGAGGCCGACGAAGCGAAGCGTGGCTCTGTGCATTTTGCAGGTACCCGTCCGCCATGAATGCTAATTGGCACTACTCAAGCAAAACGAAAAATGGCTACCTTCAAGCATGTGCCGTGACAGATCCCACGGTTAAGAAGATGTACAAACAAGTCTTCAACGATGAACTTGACAATTTACATGGGCTTATTGTATTCGGTGAACCCGCATTCAAGGCCATGGTCGATGGGGGTGCTCTGACTGGAGGGTTCTTCGATGGTGATCTCAGTGTTCGAGTGTGCATGAAGGCGGCTGGCAAAAATGGTCTTCCGCACTACCTCCAAATGGCCATTGGCTGGGTGGATGAAGACCAGGCTCTCAGTGTGTACAACTGTCTCAGCGAAATGTACTGCAATGCTCTTGGCATCCCTACGGAAGAGATATCCCGTGATGAACTCCACGACATCCGCTCGATCACAATCAGAAAAGCAGACAACAATGATCTATTGAGGATTACATCAGATGCCAACATTCTCGACATTTTTGGTGAGATCGTGGATAAAAATGAAGTGGAGGCGACCCTCGCCGTCGAACGATGCAAAGGGGCCATCGAGGTCCTAGTGAATGACGGGAATATAACTAAACGACAACAAATTATCGGTGCAATGGAGTCCACCAAGGCAGCAGCGAGGAATAACTCGTTAGATGCAGGTAAGCTGAGGATCATCTAATGTGCACTCGGTGCTGATCTAACTAATAGAACAAACACGGTCAGTATCGACCTACCGCTGCAGTCAGTGCAAACAACCAAAATTCATTCAATACAACGCACCGCATCAAGTCTGTACGAAAACACCGAGAGGCAGCTTCATTTTGAGCAACAACGAAAAAGATGCATACGGCAATTATAAGCAGGTGCTCATTCGTGGTTACTGTCAACACAACTGCGGCTATACGGGTCAATTCAATGCCCAGCACATCTGTTCGATGTCTAATAAGCAACCAAGATTGACTCTTTCTTCACCCCCTGACAACCTTGTGATAAAAGGTGGGAAAATTCTGGCTGAGAAACTCGATGCCAATGGCAAGCAGATGGCTGTTTTCACTCGCAGTTCGGACATTATCGTGGATATTCTTTCTACAGCAAATGAGGTTGGAATCCAGGTAGTGAAAAAAGATGCTCCATGGATTGTGAAAAGGGGGAGATGGGGCAGTCTTGACAAATTGCCCAAATTAGGTGGGTTCCAGACAAAAGCTAGAGCAGAATTGGAGGGGGACAAAAAGTTCAACAAATCATTCCGGCTTGGTCAATACCAATACAAATCCATTGGTGTCGCTTCACCGCCTTCACGAATCGGTTAGGTTTGAGATGAAGGAGCCCTCGCCCCTGTATGGAAGATGAACAAAATATTGTATTGAAGAGTGAAACGGATTGAAATAGAGCAGAGAGGTCTGTGAGGCCCTCATGATATAACTCACTCTCTTAGTAAGCTTGTTTTATAAAAGGAACTAAAGCCTCAGACCAGTACCTGTAGATATGCGATCATTATCTGGTAGTGAGCCGCTTCTGGTCACTGGTGATCTTCCCAGAATCTGCCCTGTCATCCTTGCATATTTGAAAAGAGTGTAAGTGGACGCTGCGTTCAAATGCTTGCTGCATCTAGTGAGGATATGAACTTACATTCCAGGTATAGAGACTAGCCCGATAACGTTCATTGAGATGTGCGTCGGGTCTAGTGAGTACCAAGATGCCATCATGTTCCCTCGATTTTTCCCGTGCCACGATCGCATCATCGAATACATGGGTATAGCGCCCAGCACATTTTTTGCGACAAAACAGAAGCTCGACAGCACACATTTCGAGTCCCAGCATGTCATTATTTCTCGGTAGACTGGGATACAGGTGGCTCGCTCGTGACAACCTTTTGAGAATTGCGGACTGCAATCGGAATAGAGCTATTCAGCTACAGTCTGGTCTCCGGCTTCTCGATCTTCTTCTCGACCTTCTCACGGTAGACTGATACGGCAGCAGCACTCGAGACAAGGATGTCTTCGACTTGGCTTCTCTTCCTCTTCTCTTCTCTTCTCTTCTCTTCTCTTCTCTTCTCTTCTCTTCTCTTGACTCTCCGGCACCACCCCCCGCCGTCCGCCTCGGTGCCACCGCCGCACCGCGGGCGCGCACCCCTCAGCTCAGGTATTCTGTGTTTGATTTTTTAAGCGCCTTATTGGATACCACAAGCATCTCTCCAGACTGCACAAATTACGCTTGGTGCGAGGTATGGTAGCGGTAGGGGGGGCGGGGCGATCTAGTCCTTCCAAAGGTGGGCCCTGGCCGCCTGCGCCTCCTCCTCTTCGTTGGCTCCGGCTCCTCCCAACATACTCGCAACGAAAATGAGCAAAACTTGGTCTTAAGTTCATTATAATTGTATCCTGAAATCGAGGAGATGAGTGGATGGAGGGGTCGTTCATTCACGTGGTTCATTTCTATTCATTTCCCCCAAGCGCTGAAGTCAGCCGAAAGAAGTTGGCTCGAAGCGACAGAGGAGTCACTGTCTTCTGACT
Organism: Thalassiosira oceanica; assembly: GCA_019693575.1. Classification (NCBI taxonomy): domain Eukaryota; phylum Bacillariophyta; class Thalassiosirophyceae; order Thalassiosirales; family Thalassiosiraceae; genus Thalassiosira; species Thalassiosira oceanica. Next base: position 16,935 of record JAAMXK010013695.1, on the reverse strand, counting down.
CGGTTTCACTGATTCTCCATCTTCGTTCCTTCCTATTTAGTTCTGACGGATCCACGCCAACCTGAGGCAAGGAGCGATGAAGTAGCTCGGAAATAGCTGCGAGCAATTCTTCATTCTGGTCTTCTAGTTTGGATATTCGTCTCGACTTACTGGCCGACTCGGTCAGCTGCACATGCACATCTCGTTTGCGCTTGTCTAGTTCAACGCCAAGTGCCTCGATTTGCTTGGTTTGCGACACATTCGTCGACTGGGACTGCTTCAGTTGGAGCATGGCCGTGCCGAGTTGCTGCTCCAGACTCTCGCGTTGGTGACGCATCTTATTTTCAAGTGTAGCGATATTGTGACTTTGCGACTCCAACTTCTTCTCCAGCACTGACATCTGAACATCTGAGTTTGCATAATCTCCCAACCGGCTCTGTAAAAGTTCCACTTGATCTTTCAGCATTGTGATTTGTTTCGTTCGCGACTTCTCAGAGTTTTCTAGTATGAGTGTAACCGCGTCCTTTTCCTTTCCCATCAATTCTAATCGTTCTTCGTATGAGAGTATCTTATCAGCTTGTAATCGCACTGTCTCCTCTGCTCGCTCGAGTCGGCTCACGTTGGGGGTTTCGCTATCGTCATGATTCCGCGAGGAAGTTTCTAATTGCTGTGTCTCGAGCTGTTCCTGAAGTGATAGGATTTGCTCGGCCTGCGTCTCAGCTACATTCTCAGCTTCCTCTAGACTTCTCAACACAGAATCAACCTCCTCGGCCATTTCGTCGAGCTGCTGCTCGATTGTTATCTTATCCGCCTGGTGCTGTTCGACTTGTCGCTGTAGACTATCCTTCTCTGACTGGACGGCACGCAGTTCGGAAGTTCTTCGCTGCAGGTCTTCAGCGAGCCTTGCTTTCTGCGCCTCTAACTCTCTTATCCTATCTTCCCGTTCCACTTGTTGCTTCTCCTTGTCAAGATTGGCAGACCTCAAGTCAACGTCCTCCATGAATGAAGACTGCTGACGTGTAAGCTCCAACATCAACGTCTGCTCCAGCTCTACGATGTGCTCAATTTCCTCGACTTTGTCGACATCATGCCTCTTCCTGAACACCGCTTCGGCTTGCTCCTGACTGGACTCGCTCGCGGTTTCACTCAAGTCACTGTCGAATACGCTGTTCGAGTGACAGAATCCATCCTCTCCGACCACTAAACCTAAATCATCATCGGAAGACACAAGGGTTGTAGAATTCACTCCATCTTTACTTCGGGCTATCGGATCAATGCTGGACGTTTCGACGATATCAAGTACACGAGGTCTCCCGTGCTCGCCACTGGTCAGTGTGGAGTCATAAGAGTCATTCATCAGGGGTGTTGATTGCTGAGGCCACTGACGACGGTTTGGATTCTTGGTTCTCGGTACGATCAAGGATCCATTGCTTGCACTCGGTTGATCCCCTGCCCCCACTTCTTGCCGGTAGCAATGTGTTTTCAAACCCTTTTCAAACCTCTCGAGCAAGTTGACTCCGCGTTTTGCGTTTTGCTTGCTTGCCGTTGCCACAGTTCACAGGTTGCACTCTGGCCAGCGCGCGGAGACGCTCCATTGATCCCACCACGACTTTTCGAAATGGAATCCCAATCCAAAATGTTGGATGTAGACCGGTTGGTCCAACCCACCCCTACACCGGTATCTACCTCCTATCCTAGTCCACGGGGCGGGACGAGCGAAGCGAGTTAGACAGTGCCTTTTTCTGCTTGCGAATAGGGACGCTGAGGCTAGGCCCCCGGTGTAGGGGTGTGACCAACCCATTAGCGACATTGGCGAGTATCCAGGAGCGGCAGGTGTTATGTAGGGAGCCCGGAAAGCCCGGGCGTGGACCGAGCTGCGCGATTGCATTCCACATCTCCGATGGAGGAATGCGATGAGGCTTTGCTGGCGTCCCTCGTCTTACTAATTCGTCAATCGGATGTCGAAGGCGAAAATGCAACCAGTAGAAGTCGTCGTCTGGGGCGCGATCTGGCGAAGGACGGGTGCAAGCTGCTGTGCTTCACGGGGCGTCTTGTCAATCGATACATCAGCAGGAGTGACAGATTATCGGATGTTCTCTTGAGACTGGCTGCGCGTGCTCTTCTCTTGCGATATGCACCATCACTTTCGCATCAGAGGGCGGACCCGAATACAGAGGAACATGATAGCCAGGGCCAACCTCAGCAAGAGTATGAACTTCTTATTTTGACAAGTCTGATCGAAACAATTCGAAAAAGGTCGATGCATTCCATTGAAGTTGAAGCAGTCGATGTCGAGATCACGTATGTAATTCAGACTTTGCTAGATGACCTCTCATCGGGGAATGAAAGTGACACATCAGGTTGGACCAAAGCAATCGACGCCCTGGTATCAAGGAGGGGCGGGCGAGCGAAAAATGATGGCAATTCAGCCAAAACTATCGAGGCAGAGGATGGCGGTGACGAGGATCTGATGACGCGGACAATTCGCTCCATTCTCGAGGCCGGGGATGCCGAAGCAGGAAACGATTGGAACGACGCGTATGACGTCGCAGTTTTATCATGTCTCCAAGCATGCTCTGACAAATTGGCCGGGTCGCAATTTCCCGTATGGAATCAGAATACTATGCTCAAGATGGTGAAATGGTTTCAAATTGGCGATTCCAACTCCGTTCGAGTGAATGAATTAATTCTCCAACATCTCCACTTGTGCTTGTTTCATAAGGGCAGCAGCAACAGCAACAGCGACAATATCGCTTCATTCCTCATGACAGTACCAGACGGGACATATGACAATGAAACAAATACACATGCGTTGAAATCATTCATCTTCTACAGCATCGTTGCACCCGAGAGCAGCGCGACGGGAAATAGGCTAAATTCGTTTCGTCTCGCGATTCAACTATGGCAGTCATACGGAACTGATTGGCTACTCGATGGGTGCTCGCAATCGTCCAGGAATGGTCCCGATCTCTGGTGGTTCAAGTCTAACTCGACCCAGGAAAGCTTCGGTCGAACGTGGCCTCTATGTAGCCTGATACGTCTCGCAGCCGGCGAATTTCGAATGGGGCTTAGCTCTTTCATATCGGACATCGAAGACGGCAAGGCGCCTAGGTCACTGGCTGAAATTGATAGCTGTGGCGTGATAATTCTCGAGACCGTTCAATTGATGACATCAATTGCAGAGGACCGCGGCGACCTCTCTATCTGGACGCCCGATGCCATTTTGCACACCCGCAAGTCCCTCGAGGATGCGCTCGACGCGACTGTCCAATACTTCACTAGCTTCTCCGAAGACGAATACATCAAGTGCCTCTCAAAGATTGACGAAGGTTGGACTGAAGTTGGACAGACCTGCTGTGCAGTCTTGGGAACCATCGCGGCAGACCTTGAGCTCGATTTCCTTTTCGATATGCGGAGAAAAAATCAAGACGAGCATCAGCATTCTTCACTGTTTGCTTACGCGCTTCGTTCATGCCTTTTGTTCTGCAAGTCGGGCGAATCTTTGGGCAAACCCATACAGAACGAACCCTTGCCATTCATCATTCCATGCCTATTGAATCTCTCATCCGAGCAGCAGAGCGACGACGAAGCCACGTCAGCAATTTCAATTCTATGCAAAGACGACTGTTTGTTTTTGTCCGTTGACGACTACCTTGTGCACTTGTTCATACAGATGCCAAGGGAGTCCAACGCGGACAGATTTCTCCCGCTCATTCGATCTTGCCTTTTGATTCTTGATATGTGCGCGAGCCGGATGTCAGTCGAAATGAAGAAGAAGCTAGCATGTACACTCAAGAAATGGGAGGGCGAATTACTGGCACAAGAATGTTATGGCGAGATTAAGGACTTATTAGTATTATGTACATAGCATGGGCATTTCGTTGTTCTGTGATGAGGAGAAAATTCAGATATCTTGAGAATGGAGTCTACCCAACACCTCCGCTCTCTGCCGTGAGTGCTCAGACAATTGTCTGCATGCACTTGCGACTGCTTCTGGATCTTCTATTCCGTTCTTTTGCGCACGAAACACCGCGCGCCTGATCCTGTCTCTCCTCTCATTGATTCGCGAGACACAGCCTCTTTCCAGATAATGCTCTGCACCAATCGACGTGTTTTCGCTTATGGGCGAGCCTGCCTCTTCAGCACGGTGGCGAATGTATTTTGTCATTTTGGGATCGGAAGTATGTTTCTGCAGAAGTCGAAGCACCATCACCGACCTAACGTTCTGCCCTCTCATCCTCTTGAGTTCAGATGAAGAAAGCCATCTTGATTGTTTCGGCGATGTTTCATCGTAAAGTCGGACTGCCACATCCTGCGCGAAGGACACCGTACCCTCTCTCTTCTCGGCGCGAAGCCCACCGCGTCGTATCGCCGATTTTCGGTACGCCTGGAGCGACGACGGGCAGTCATTATGATGGGCGGCCCCACAATGAAACTCGACTGTCATATCCAGCAGCACCTCAGAAGAGTCGTCCGTCGAACTGCTGCAACAGGTTGAGTCCAAGCTCAGAGCGTCGGAATCGTGAGGCGCGCACTTTGCGAATTCCATGATGAAGTTGTGCGACTGTAATTCTTGTTTTGTGCTCGCATTGGCGATGGCGGGTGGTATGACAATCGTAGCAAGACTGCAAGCCGTGCGTGCCTCCTTCACCCGCCCAGCCGCAGATAGTCACCAGAGCCGTAGCCGCAGAGCTAGAGGTAGAGATGGTAGGGAGAGGGACACCTGTACCTACATACAATAGAGTGGGGCGAAAGGATGAGAAGAGTCGATCCGCGACAAAATCGTCTGCGTCGTTAAGATGGTCATTATCTACCACCCGACAAAATGGACGCTTCTTTGGGTCGCCCATCCGATGGTTACTTGTGCCCGCTTCGATTTGTTAAAAGACGCAGCAGCTCGACTCGACGCTCTTCAATGCCTGGCTTGACTTTGTATCATGCCTGGCTTTGCATCTGTACCCCTGTGCCCACGGGAAAGACTCCTGTGCCCGCCCGCCCTGATTTTACGTTCATGGGACTGGAGGGCATGGCAGTTTACGTCGAAGGCAGTAGGTAGATTTGGGGGTCGTGTGCATTGTGGGGTGTTTTGGCGCCGAACGGGCGGGCGGGGGGAGTCATCAAGCGCAAGGGAGGATCTTGGGCTGAGAGTCGACGGGATTGGGTATCGTGTATCGTGTGATCGTGATCGTGTGGGGCTGGTGATTGTGTTCCCCTGAAGTCAGCATGTCGACCTCGGCCTCCTCGTCCCCAGCCCCCAGGCCCCAGGATTTGCGGTGCGACGAGGAATGGACGCGGAGCGCAGCCGGATGACTGGGGGAGATTTGGAGAATAATCGCCGTCGTTTGAGCGGACGGTCAAGCATCGGAATGCGACGACAGCAAGCTCGCGGGCGACGACTGTGATCGGGAGGAACAACATTTAGGAGGATAGATCGTTTCAGCGTAGGAGCAGCACAGTGGGCATCAATCGGGCGGAACAATGAGATCGTGCAAGCTGGTACCCCTGTCATGGCTGTTACTCGGCTTGCTTAGAATCATACCGTCAATATTTTCACTGGGATATCTGAAGACTCCGAGGTCACGCAACCTTGTGGCCTTTGAAGACACGGGTAAGAAGAGTGACACAGGGAGACACTCGTCGAGTAGTTTTGCTTACTAAGCACATTGGCACTCCTTTAGTCTGGTGGCCGAGGACAGAGTCGGACCCTGAGCCTGAGACAACACCGCAGGGGGCAGATAGAGGCGGAACGCTAGCTCAATGTGGAATAGTAGAGACTTTACGAAACTACGATCTTCCGCAAAATGTTTTGGGAGATTTGATGCCCATCAATGTTCAAGCCATTTACGAACAGGAACAGGAGATCAATATAAGAGTTTCTCTCATTTCAAGCAACGGAGGGCATTTTGTGTTTAGCTTGTGTCCAATCGAATGGGGTGAGCGCAGCTCTTGCTACATAGTCCAATCAACACTCAACGGCACTTCTAACACCATCCTCAAGGCGAAATTCCCACCCAGGAGTGCTTCGATGCTCATCCATTGGAATTCGTGAAGGATAACTATTACGATGCCACCGAGGATCCAAATTACCCTGAGCGAATATACATTCCTGGTAGGTGCAAAGCTGAGCTTCGGGAATCCGTGCCTCGAGACATCTAACAGCGGCTTTCTCGGTGGACCCCAACCGACCAGACGGAGATGTAGTCGGCCGCGTCGACGACTTAAGTGGGTTCCCCGGGAATAAGCAGGAATTTTCATATCAGATGAATCTACCTTGTGGATTGACTGGTGATTTGGTGCTCCTGCAGTGGTATTTTGTAACCGCACAGGACTGCTACCACGAAGGGTACCCCGAGTACGACTTTCCAGCTAGCTGGGGCGACGTATTCGAGGAGAAAATTGAGAAATGTCCCTCACCTCTACCTCCGGACGGCAATGGCCTTCCGCTGCAGTACTGGAACTGTGCAGAGGTAAGTTCTCCTTGCTCGTCACTTTCTAGGGCCTGTCCTCACACCGTATACTAGGTTCAGGTATTGAACACCGGGCCGACGGATCGCTGCGCTCCAACCCTTCCGCCCAGTCTCAGTCCAACAGAAAAAGTCACTCAGCGGCCTACGAAAGAGCCGACCAAGAAACCGACTGCCAGGCCAGTTCTGATTACAGACGAGCCAACAGTCCAACCGTCGGATGAGCCGACTTCATCGCCAATTGAGATCCAACCGCTTGGGACTTGTGATGATTTGTGCTTGATACCCATCACCTCGACTGAATGTCTCGGGGTCTCGCCCGGAAACTCTATCGAATCGCTTAGCTTGCTGAAGCAATGCCTATCATCGAACGGAAAAACAGTCGAAGTTGGAGCTGTCTGTGAAGGCAGCGGCGAGTGCGATACGACAGATGGTTTGGACAATTGTGCCGAGTTTGATGTTTACAGACGAGCTCCATCCTGCGCTCGTGACGATAGAGCAAAGACGCCCGAAGATACTCCCATCACAATCCCTGTCCTCGATAAGTAAGTGTCGTTGAGTGACCACCAATTGCGTTCTATATCTCACGATCAGCTTAACTGCTATTAATAGTGACGTTGACGCTGTGGATGGTGGCCTGACGATTGTCGAAGTCTCTGAGCCACAGTTTGGGGTCATTGAAGTTGTTGACAACGAAATTCTATACACGCCAGATGAGAATTATAACGGACCCGACACCTTTACTTATGAAATCATCGACAGTAATGGCTTTATCTCCCAGGCGGATGTGTTTGTTGAGGTCTCGCCTGTAAACGACCCGCCACTTGCTATTGACGATACGGCCACAACTCCATGTAAGGTTGATCTGACTGTGCACCTTTTCTGTCTCTCGTTTGCTTACTTGCTTCCCAATTCGCGATTTCCTTCAACACGACGAAGTCAATGAACAAGTCATAATACCCGTGCTCGAAAATGACGTGGACGCTGATGGCGATATTCTTTCCATTGAAAGTGTGTCGCAACCCTCCAACGGCGTTGCTGGTATCCGGCCCGACGGAGATGTAATTTACAAGCCCAACCCTAATTTTTCTGGGCGAGATGAGTTCACTTATCGGGTTTGCGACTCGAATGGAGACTGCGACGAAGCCACGGTGTCGGTAGAGGTTTTGGCGCCACCAAATGAGCCCCCCGTGGCAGAGCCTGATTTTGTAACATTGTCGGAGGGTCTGAATGCGTATCCATTCATACCCGTGCTAGCCAACGATAGAGATCCCGAGGTAAGACTTGTGTAGTCCTGCCAGCGCTCATGGACATCACTCAACCGAATACGAAATGCAGAGCGAGCCTCTCGTCGTAGTGGAGGTGACTGAGCCAAAGAATGGGTCTGTTGAGGTCAGCGCTGACCAGCAAGGTATTCGATATACCCCAGACGAAGGCTTTTCGGGCGAGGACACTTTTCTGTACACAACTTGTGACCCGGCTGGTTTGTGTGATTCGACGTTTGTCTTGGTCACCATCGATCCAGCGAGCACGGACCCGTTTGTCTTTGATGATAGAGAGAGCACGAAAGGTATGTGTTGTTGATTACGCATATGCCTAAACTATTTTCACTCCTCACATTCCAATCAAAATCCTCACAGAGGGCGAAATAGCAGTAGTAAATGTCACGGCAAATGATCTCCCGCCCAACCTTGTCATCGTGGACGTCACACAGCCAAACAACGGCGGCACGTGCGCGATTACCGATGACAACCAAATAATTTTTGCCCCGGACGAGAATTTTTATGGCCAAATAGACTGCACCTACACAGCTTGTGTGCCAGGTACCACCGAGTGCGATGATGGCACGTTGATAATGGATGTGATTGAGAGCCCGGACATTCCTCCGATTGCGGTCGACGATCCTGGTAGGCGCAGTCCACGCCCAATGATATTTATTTTTGACTGCCTTCCCCACTCACCTCTTCCTGCATATACCTCCTCAGCCACCACTCTTGAAGATGTGCCGGTGACTCTTGTGCCCATGGAAAATGACGTCGAGGGCAGTGCTCCAATGCAACTCGTTGACGTAACGGACGGTAGGAACGGAACCTGCACCATCGGTGAAAACCAGACAGTTACGTATACTCCAGCTACTGGCTTCTATGGAATCGACATCTGCCTTTACACCGTTTGTGATCAGAACGACCTCTGCGACCAGGCTGGTATTGTTATCAGGTGGGCGCAACGAATGTATATGGCTATTGCATTGCTTGAGACTCATTGTGATTTTCTTTTGCTCAGCGTTACGAATGTGAACGAGCCACCAACGGCGGAGGACGACGTTGTCTCCACCCCGCACGACTCTCCAGCTATCGTACCAGTCCTGCAGAATGATCTTGATCCAGACGAAGATGCGTTGACTATCACAGACGTGACAGATGGACTTCATGGGATGTGCTCGATCGAGGGTGATACCATTATCTATCAGCCCAATCAGGGATATGCAGGACCAGACATATGTCCGTATGTCATCTGCGATACGTCAAATGAATGTGCCACAGCAAATGTCTTCATTGACGTCGAGCCCCCGGCACCCGAGGCCATCGATGACCAAACTGGTTAGTTTTCTTCAGTCTGAGCCAAATTTTTGGTTCATCTCGTCAACTGACGCACCACTTTTGCTCTGTGATCTTAACTAAAGTGACTGAAATGAACAGGCCCATATCTTATGACGTGCTTAATAATGATATAAGTGACGAGGAGCTTCAAATTGTAGGCATAATAACAACGGCAGAAAATGGAGACTGTCGAATCAACAAAGATAATGACCAGGTTGTCTACACCCCCAACGAAGGCTTCACGGGTATGTGTTTGAGATTGTCTGGTTATGAGTGTGTTTTGATAGAGCATTGGCATTGACTTACTACTTCTTTCTCAGGCAGAGATAGCTGCTCTTACTCTGCTTGCATCATTACATACCCAATGCTATGTGACGAGGCAGAATTGACCGTCAATATCGAGGCCGTGAACGCTCGGAATGATTTAGTAGAGGTTCCACAGGATTCCCCGCAGGCTGTTGATGTGTTGTCTAACGACCAATCGAGCGGAGTATTGACTGTAACAGACGTCACGGTCCCTTCAAACGGAGAGTGTCTGATCACAGAGGACAACCAGATTCAATACATTCCCTCGCCTGGATTTGTTGGCAGAGACACTTGTACCTACACAGCTTGCACGGATAGTCTCACCTGTGACGAGGCCAATCTGTTGGTGGAAGTAATTCCGAAGCCAGATGCAGAGGACGACGCCGCCGTGACTCCAATGAATGAATCAGTGTTGGTGGACGTTATTGCGAACGACAAGTCAAAGAATGGGCCTATTTCAATTAGCGATGTCGGCCAGCCAAGCAATGGACGATGTGTCATAATAGCTGGCGAATTGCTTTACTCTCCTGACAAGGACTTTGTGGGAGATGATTCGTGCATCTACGAGATTTGCACAGACGATGGCGTCTGCGATGGGGCCACGGTAATGATCAAGGTTTTGACAGAGGCACCGACAAAACAGCCTAGTCCCAACCCAACTGCAACTCCACTTGTAGTAGCCGCAAATGACGACAAGGAAACCACCATCATCAATACGGATGTCACTTCAAATGTCTTAGAGAACGATGCTACGTCCCCCGATGGGAAGGGCCTCGAAGTGTCCGGAATCGCTGGTCAACCCTCCAACGGCTCTTGTAGCTCAATGACTTCCAATTCTGTGGTGTATTCTCCCCGTGACGGTTTTATAGGAACTGATCGCTGCACGTACCAAGCTTGCATTACAGGCACAGATGTCTGTGATACCGCCGAGCTGGTGGTTGATGTAGTTGAAGTTAAAATCGCAGAAGACGATAGAGATGAGACTCCGCAAGGAGAGTCGGTGCTTGTTGATGTGCTGGCAAATGATATTCCACCAACACTTGGCACACCCGTGATAATCGACAACGTCGGGCAGGCGAACAACGGGCAGTGCCAGGTTGTCGATGGTCAAGTTTTGTACAGCCCCGATGCCTCATTCACGGGTGTTGATCGATGCTCGTACGAAGTATGCGCGGAGAACACAGAAGTTTGCGACTCGGGGGAACTGACGATTGATGTAATTCCAAAACCCGACGCAGAAGACGATTTCGCCGAGACGCTAGTAAACGAGCCTATCCTTGTCGACGTTTTAGCGAACGACGACTCAGACGAGCCCATCAGAGTAACAGACGTCAACCGGCCAAGCAATGGAAGATGTGAGATTGTTGGGGGACAAGTTCTGTACGTTCCAGATGAGGATCACGTCGGGTCTGACTCGTGTCTCTACGAGATTTGCACGGCTGACGGCTTATGTGATGAGGGAACGCTGACTGTTTCAATTGTGTCACAAGCGCCCACAAGGAGACCAAGCTCCTCTCCGGTAGCCGTAGACTTGACTGTCGATGCAAAGAACGACAAGGCAACATCCCTTGTCAACACTGATGTAAATGTTGATGTCCTCGAGAACGACACGGTAAATCCCTCTTCTAGTAGTCCGCCTCTCGAAGTAACAGGCGTCGACCAAGCAGACAACGGCTCGTGTACTCTACTACAAGATGGAACTATAACGTACTCTCCAAACGTCAATTTCCTGGGAACAGACAGGTACGGTTGTCGAAATTCGCGTTGTTGCTAATGCCTTTGTTGTATTGTTCGAACTCATCCGTTTTCTGATTTCGTTCACGCACTCAGTTGCGTCTACAAGACATGCCTCGGAGGTGACGAAGACAACTCCTGTGACACAGCACTTCTCATTGTGGACGTCGTTGAGGTGAAAATTGCCGAGGACGACCGAAGCGAAACGCCACAAGAAATGCCAGTTTTGGTAGATGTGCTGTCGAATGATACACCTCCCTCTCGAGGCGACTATTTAGTCGTTGTCGATGTGGACCAGGCTAACAATGGAGAATGTGAGGTGTTCAACAATTCAATTCTTTACACTCCAAGTAACGCTTTCGCAGGTAGAGACTCGTGCACTTACACTGTATGTGTGGACAGTACTTCAATCTGCGACGAAGGTGAAGTCTTCATTGACGTTTTTCCGAAGCCAGAAGCCAATCCAGACAAAGCCGAAACCCCTGTCAACGAATCCATCACTGTGGACGTCACTTCAAACGACGACCCCAACGGTAGTTCCATCACAATTACCGAAGTAGGAGATGCCTCTCATGGGTCTTGTGAAGTGCAGAATGGGGTGGTAGTCTACCTCCCGATCAAGGACTATGTCGGGTCGGACAATTGCCAATACACAATATGCTCAGAAGAAGAACTCTGCGACACGGGAATGCTTACAATCAATGTAATTCCTAAAGCTCCAACACGGCAGCCCAGTGACAGACCTACCTCTCTACCCACGAGGCAACCTTCTGATGGACCGACCACAACTCCTACCCCCAAGCCCACCATGGGCCAGCGTCCTTACGCGTTTGGTGAGTTAATGTGACCTCATAAGTTAGACTACTTTTGCCGCATCTTCTGAACTTCCCCTGCTGCTACTGTCCTTAGATGATTTTACTTCAACCGCCCCATCTACGCCCATAAGAGTGGAAGTGCTTTTAAATGATTTCGAGATAACGTAAGTGCCAGATTCATACCAATGCAATGTAAACTAAACTAATTAACCCCAACTTTTATCAGTTGTCTATGTCCCGATTCTTTGGCTGTTATTTCCACAGGCATCCCATCCAATGGGAGTGTGAAGATCAATTCCGACAGTACAGTGACGTATACTCCAGACTTGAATTTTGCAGGTGACGACTGTAAGTTTCTGCCACTTTTAAAATGTTGGTTTCAGGAAAGAATTCACACTGTCTATCAGCGTTCACATATACTATTTCTGATCCCGCCGGCAACGCTGCGTCTGCAATTGTTATTGTATCTGTCGTCGAGAAGGCGCAATCCATTCCAGTTGTTGGATATCAACCCACTTCTAGGCCAACCCGACAGCCTAGTATGAGACCAGCTATGCCCGTGACACTGAGACCAACAGTGCCTTTGACACGGCGCCCAACAGTAAGGCCGTCAAAGCGCCCAAGTCCGGACGATGTCGCAACTCCAGGACTATGCGCAGAGCTGTGTTTTGATCCAGTTGAGCCCGACCGGTGTCCTCTCTGCGATCCGCTCACGTTACCATCCTGCTCAGATCCATCACTCCAGCTTGGGGATGTATGCGAGTCTGATGGAGACTGCGGATTGAACGATCAGCTGAACAATTGCGAGGGGACATTTGATGTGTACCGGCGTGTAGCCTGCGTCGATCGACCAAGTGAATGCATTCCCCGGGAAGGAGAGGTCATTGTGATCCATGCTCACGGCGATACTTCTGTAACTTCCGACCAGCCTGAAAGCGTGTTGGGTGGACTGGACTTCTTCGCAGTGGACGAGTCACCAAAGACTGATGGGCTCGTGCAGTTCAAGCTATCAGATTCTGTTTGCGAGTGTGTCACCATAAAAAGGGCAACGCTCAAACTATACGTCATCAATCAGTCAAGATCTGGCGGCTTCGTGCATGTTATGAACCCCTACTGGAAGGAGTCTGAGACATCATGGAGTAATGCTCCTGACGCGAGTGGTCCCCCACTTGTTCAGATCGGTTATGCTCTCGAGAACGATTGGATTGAAGTCGATGTCACCGAGCTAGTGAATAACAGTGACGAATACGTCGCTATGCGGATCGAGGCCTGTGTCAAAAATCGTGTCGAATATGCAAGTAAAGAATACCTGCAAGGCCAGTATGCTCCCAAGGTAAATAGAATCTCACGGCCGGTCACAATATATGAGACTTATTCTCATCAATGAACTCACGTTTCCCCCCCTCGTAGTTGGTGCTAGAGCTCGGACCTCCACCTATGGGGGCTCAGTATCTTGCTCATAGCGATATCATTTCTCGCTCGGACTACGGAAGACAAAGGGAACTAGGAAGATCATCTTCTCGAAAAACAAAAGTCACAGCGCACACGTCTGGAAGTCGCGACACTCAAGATGATGATTTCGAGGAAGACATTCTCTCATTGCCCCAAACACCCATATGTCCTGTGCCCATCTCCAAAGAATCCATCGTTGGTTTCTCTTCAGTTGACGATGCAACCATAGTGTATTCAGAACAAGATAGATCTTTCGGATCTGATGCTGTGCTAGAAGTGAGTCCCCGTCAATGCGGAGAGATGCACGCCATGATTCGCTTTGATGTCAGCGGATTTGTCAACCTACGGTCAATACAATACGCCGGTATATTGGTCCACGCGGTCGATGGCTCCCATCTCAATGGTGCTACATTTCTACAGACCCCTGTCGGAGACTGGGACGAAAACGACATCACTTGGAAGAATTCACCCGAGTACGACAAGGTTTTAGGAAGCCTCAGCACTATCGAGGGCGGAATTTGGTACGAGCTTGATGTTTCAAGGGCAGTTAGAGAATTGGACGGGAACTATCTCAGTATTCGAGTGGTCGCTGCTTCAGTGAACGGCGAGCCGTGCAATGAGATGCGGTTGGTCTTTTCATCTCGGGAGCTAGGCGACTTCGGGCCTCGGCTCATCATTGCCGCCAACGATGACGATGGACCGCCCATCGAATCAAGCATGAAGGTTGACCCTGTGTCAACCCCTAGTGTATTATTTGTCGAAACACAGTCCAGATGTGGCCTTGGCGTTTCTCCTCCGGAGAAAAATCTAGTCCTCACACCTACAGACGATGCTTACTTGTCTGCGCGTAGAAAAAGAATGAAACACGGCTCTCGCACTGAGTTGCGCGTCGATGGTCAGGGAAACACCGCGTTGTTGAAATTCGAGCTTTCGTGTCTGGAGTCAAAGGAGATAACGTCGGCCATATTGAAACTCTATGTCATGGAAGGTTCATCGAGCGGCGGGGTTTTTCATGTACTTACGGATGAACAAGACACCGAGTGGGTGGAGAGCGAGGTGAACTGGAATAAGGCAAACATCGCTCCCTCGGATTTCTTCCAATATCGGCTCCAAAGGGTCAGGAACAATACCTTTGTTGAGATTGACATTACTGACGCAGTTGCAAGCAGGGCCAGTGATTTTGTGACCGTCATGATAAAATCTACGAAGAAGAATGGCGTAGTATACAGCTCAAAGGAGGGACAGCACCCACCTGAGTTGATTCTTAGTCACAGGGATACTCAGCCAATAGGTCACCTATTCGATCAAAAGATTACTTGTTCAAGGCCTGCGTTGACTTTGTTGGACACATTTGAAGCAGATAATGCTTGTGTTATTAAAGAAAGGGAGGCAGAGACCAATTTCGAAGTTGAAAGCAGATCACGACTGATCGTAAAGGATGGCTTTGGCTCAAGGGTTGACGCGCTTGTGATGTTCAAATTGGACTGCTTATTTTCCAAGGACATTGTTTCGCAAGCAACGCTGAGACTGTTTGTGGTAGCTGGGTCCCCTCAGGGTGGTAGGGTTGTTTTTATGTCAAGCGATTGGAACAAGAGTCAGGTGACATGGAGGAATGCACCTACCGGCTCTTCAAATGTTTTGGATTATACAATTGGAAGAGCCATAAAAGGGCGTTGGATAGAGGTTGATGTTACAGAAGCGCTGACAAGCACATCAGAGTATTATATTTCGTTTAGAATTGAGGGAGTGCATCGCAATCCAGCTATATACAGCTCTGGGGAAGAAAATGCACCCCAACTTATTGTGGCCTACAAATGATGCATTAATTTATTTATATCATACTACTAAATTCATACATAGTTTTTCATTTATGTAAGCACTGTCTTCCTGAGTCTTCTCAACACCCTACACTAATACCAAAGTTAATTTACTGCCCCTGAAGCAATTATGGTCAGATTTATCATCACGAGTCGGGATTTTCACATACTTTGAGTCGTCCCGAAATAGATGTTGACAGTGCCTCCAATTCAATATGACATATCAGACTGAGCCCCCCCACACTTTTTCATGGGACTCAATTTAAATTAAGTTGCAACCGGTCCTGACTCAGCATCTCAACAGCTGTTCTGTGTATTTAGGAGTACGGAATCCAATAACTTCGTTTTTGTTTGAAGCCCGCAAACGTCCAGATAGAGATCCCTATTGCCCACCCCAGAGCTAGCTAGCTATTTATTTCTTGTTGCCTTAGCTAGGTTAATAACTACATACTACTACTTTCTACTTTCGCGTAGGTTCAGGCACCCTACTCAGGCTAATGCACTCATGTGGTGGGAAATTGTTATTTGTAGTAGGTTCTGGAAAGCTGAGAGGAGCAGGAGAGCCTATTGGAACCAAGAAATAGTTTAATTGTTAATTGTGTGATGAATTATGGATGCCAAATCTGATGGGTTCTTGTCATATAATTTATATAATAGTATAATAGCACGCCATGAGCATACCATAACGTCATCACTTATAGAAACTACTGGTGGCAGCCCGCTACTGACGTTAGATGTGGTATCAAACTACTAAGTCCCTGCAGCGCCAGCCACGTGTCCATCGGGGTCCATAGTCCATCAACACCCACCTCCTTCTGGGCTGATATACTGATATGGTCAAATTAATTAATTGATCAATTGATATGGATCATCTCGGACTCTCTATCCATCCGGCACCTCGGCTGCACCTCTGTCTGCTGGCCTCATGTTTGACTTCGGATTTGCAGATCAGACTGATCAGACGACAGTTCAGACGACGCCGCTGCCGGGATGAACTCCATATATGCCGTCTATAAGTCTACTTTCAATGTTGCCAACCGGCGTTCAATGGAGGCTCAGCATGACCTGGCACGACAGTACAACATAGATCCCATCCCCCAAACTAACTCGACTCCAACAGCTCCAAGACGAGGGGAAGAGATAGTAGATAGTAGATAGTGCAATAGTAAGCAAAAACATTAGATAGCGGAAAGGCCAAAATTTATTGGTATTGGCTGAAGTGGCGCCAGAAATAATTTGGAACAGCTTACTTGGTGAATAATTTAAGTGGGGTTAGTAAGTGGGGTTAGAAGCAAAGAACAGCAAAAAGTTTATACTACATAAATGGTTGTTTTGAGAGCAAGAAGCAGTAGTAGCCCACGCAGCAGCTAGCTGACAAACTGACAAGAGTACAAGAGATTCTTCGCCGACAACGCAGCCACTTGAGCCACTGAGTTTGGTTGACTTGCATTCTAGATTTATGTCGCTGGAAGTGCCCAAAGCAGTAGACAGAACTGCCTTCGTTTCAACTTCTTCAGTGGGTTATTGTTGCAACAGTGGTTCGAGAAGTGGTCTCCTCCATCTGGTCTGTTCGGATGCTCCTGGGTATGCCCTCGAGTGCGCAAATCAAATTATTCACAAAAATGAATGAAAGTTTCGGGCGGCAGGGTGTCGAGCGAGGAAAGCTGCTAGTATTGAAAGGCCGGGGATTTCTTGCCCTCGCCTCGGCATGCGCAGCAGCGATTGAGATGGCACCAATGTCGTGTGCGCGGTCGAGGCTGCCCTGATC
>JAAMXK010013675.1:0-10986 GCA_019693575.1 Thalassiosira oceanica | reverse complement strand
CTCGCAGATGTCCGCCTCGATCAGGGCCGACTCGTGGTACCGGCGCACGTTGCGAACGATCTTGATGGCGACGACCGGCGGGACGCCGTCGCGCCCGTCGCGACGGCGCCGCCACGAGCCCGGGGAGCCTCGGAAGTCCCCGCCGTCCCGGTGCAAGTCCCTCCTCAGGTCCTCGCACTGGACCACCCGCCCGAACGTGCCCATCCCCACGTCGCGCATGACGCGGTACCGGTCGCCCACCATGGCGCCCGGCCCGCCCTCGAAGTGGCCGACTGTGTCGTCCCGCGACGAGTCTGACCTGTCGTCGTCGCCCGGGCTCGACGAGCGGCGGCGGCGGCGTCTCCTCTTCCGCTTGCTCTTCTTCTTGCTGCGGTGGGCCCTGCGCCGCTTCCTGGACGAGCGGTCGCGACGGCGTCGCCGGGGACTGCGCGACGACCCGCGGGAGCTCGTCGGCGACGAGTGCGATCTCGAGCGGGAACGGGAGCGCCCTTTCCTCTTACGCGATCTATTACGGTCTTGGCGGTCGCGCTTCGGACTTCGTCTCGTGCCCCGGCGGCTGTCGACGCTGCTGTTACTGTAGCTGCGTCGCCTCCTTCGCTCTCCTGCCGGTTGATGGCGATGACACTGTTGTTGAGTGCTCCAGGACGGAGATATCGGCCTCTCTCTGATATTTCTGGCGTCCTCGTGGTATTGCGGCGGGGGTGGATCGTCGCCACGCCTGTGTAATGGCTCCTCTAGACGCGCCGGTGGCGGATTGTAGAGCTGGCCCTGGCGTCTCTCCCGAGCGCCGCCCCTGTCCGCGAACCTGGCTGCGTCGTCCGGCCGTCTTACGTCCCATCTGGCTGCCATGTAGTCCCTGTCGCGATCCTGGCCTCTGTCCATAGATGGAGGCTCGTCACCCCTGCCCCCGGCTCTGCCGCGCGAACGAGAGAAGTCGTCTCTCGGCTCCCACGGAGGCCTTCGATAGTCGACATCCCGATTGCTCCTGTAGTCTCCTCGGCGGTATCCGCCTGGGCTCATACTACGACTCCTTCTGGACCCCCAAGCGTAAGCCCGGCTGCCACGAGATGCATCAACGGCTCCGCCGGCGCCCCTCCCGCTTCTATCATCGATGGGGCCCGACGGGTCTCGCGGGCTATTCCTCGCGTCGGGTCGGCGCTCCGCGAACGAATCTATTCGATTGTATCTGCTATTGTGGTAGTCATCTCGCCCGCCCCCGGCTCCCGGCCTCGGCCCTCCCGCGAGGCCCGTCAGGCTGGAGACGTTCGTGTCATTTCTTTGCAGTTCGAGGCTGTACACTGGCGGCGGCCGAGCCGGGCGGGATGGGGCGTATCGGCTGTCGTGCTCGCGGGGATGGTTGTTGTGCGAGCGGCGTCTGTCGTCTTCCGGTGACGCCGGGCCGCGGCAGTCGGTGACACCGTCTAAATTTGGGTTCATTCCGATTCCGCCGCCCCCTTTCGTCCTGTGAAGTTGACGTCGTGCCCACGCCTCTTCGACCCTAAATCTCCCGTCGTGTTGGATGTTTTGAGACCATGATGGTTTCGAAGTTGGGCTTGGCCGGTGTCTTTGAAGTGTCTTGCTTCAGAGGCGAGCGGCTCTGCTGATCGCGGGCGAATGCGGATGAACAACGAAGGCAACGCGCATCGAAGCACCGCAGGATAAAATAAAAGCGGATCGGCACTCGGCCGGCACAATAACAACACCTCACCATCTCAAAGCGGAGGAGGCCACCAAGAGATTCAAGAGAGCAGCCGATAGAGGCCAAGGTCGGGAAGACGGAAGCGAGCAAGACCATAGATGGGCACAGGGATGCCGTCGCACCCGGAAGGGCGGGGCTTCAATCCGCCCAGGTGATTAGGCCGGCCATAGGGATACAATAGGAGTCTCGGCCCGGATTACCGAAGTCACAAATACAGCTGGCACGGCCAGCTGCAAGCGGCAGAGCGGGGGGGAGGGGCTGGATCGGGACGAGAGAGAGAGAGGTACGAACCTTTGGGCGCGGAGGAGACCATGTCGACGGCCACCGGCGGCGGGTCCGACGGCACCGGCGGGGAGGACGAGTCGCTCATCTGCGGCTTCGGGCCGCGGCGGGCGCGGTCCGACTCGTCGCGTCCCTCGCTGGTCGGGGACGGGGACGGCCGGGCCGTCCCTCCGCCGGCCGGGGGAGGGCGCGGCGCGGGGGACGCCGGCCAGGGCGGCGAGGCCGGAAATGGCGGCGACGCCGACGAGGGGGAGCTGAAGAGGAGCCTGATCTGCGGCTGGAACGACGGGACGAGGTCTACGTACGCCACCGCGAGCACCGCGGGGGAGTACCCGCAGTACCCGCCCGGCGACGGCGGCGGCGGAGGAGGCGCGCGGCGTCCGAGCGCCGGCGGCGGGGACGGGTACGTCGTCCCGGACCCCTCCTACGCCTTCGGGCCGACCACGCGCGTTCCCACGAAGACGGACGACGGACGGTCCGGCCCGCCCCTCCGCCGCGCCGGGAGCTCGAGCTCCCTGTCGGGCAGCATCGGCAGCTTCGGCAGCCTGGCGAGCGAGGACGCCATCGTCCTGATGTCGGGACTCGGCGCGCCCGGCCCGAACGGCGGTCCCGCCGCGCCGGACGGCCACGCCGACGACAAGGTCGTCGGCCGGGTGTTCCGGAACCGCCACTCGATGGACTACGACGAGATACCGAGGGACCTCGAGATCGAGAGGGACACGGGGTGGGCCGCCGTGAGCATGCCGAACCTCGGCCGGGCGGCCGGGGGGCGCAGGGGGGATGATCCGGAGGGGCTCAAGTCGAGCTTCCAGAGGGCCGACGGGGGGCTCGACACGAGCGTCACGACCAAGATGATGGAGATTCATCAGCAGCAGCTGCCGCAGCTGCCGCATCGGAGGAGGCGGCCGTCCCGGGAGGGCGGGCGGCCCCAGGCTGCAGCGGCGGGGGAACCCTCCTCGGGCGCACGGACCGTGTCCTTCGGCGGCGGACCGGCCGAGGCGCCCCCCCAGCCGGCGCCGCGGCGTCCGCGTCTCGTGCCCCAGGTCAGGTCCGTGTCGTTCGGCGACGCCTCGCCGGAGGAGGCACCTCCCCCCCCCGAGGCGGCGGCCGACGCGACGCCGCCGAGGCGGGAGTACTTCCGCCGGATGTCGTCTGAGACCGAGGCGCTCTGCGTCATCGCCGAGGACGACTCGTCCGACGGGGGGACGAGCGCCGCGAGCAGCCCGGGGCGGAGGGGGCGGAAGGTCCCGGGGGTCAGCTTCCCCCACGCGAGGAGCATGGCCAGGCAGCTGAGCGGGAGGGAGGCGGGGAGGGAGAAGGCCCCGAAGAGGGGACTGCGTGAGTCTCAACTGTCTTTGTTGGCGTCTCTTGCTGTTTTTTTTGCCTGCGTTTGGCTGACTCTCTCTTGGCGCTTATCCGGATGATGCATTTTTTTCGGCGGGATTGCTCGCAAATGGCACGCGACGATGTGCAAATTCGCGATCGGGGTCTTAATGCGAACAAACTGCTGGGCATTCGGGTTTGGTGAACTCGATGCGCGCGTTGACTTGATGACCCCCATGTCTCCCCGGCGCTGCGACACCGTGTGTTTGCGATCGGGGATCGAAATACAAACATTTTGCTGTGCTTGGGCGGAATTTTCGATGGATTGCATTCGCTGGTGATGGTGCACATTACAATCTCCTTCAATCGAAACGGGCGGAACACGATGTGTTGCATCAAAAACGTTACGACGAATCTCTGTTGTGGTGGCGGGCGACTTTCGGCTCGGAAAATTGGGATACGGGGGCGGGCACTGTTGTGCGAAAAACGCCACATGATCACGGGGCACACGATAACGACGAAACCAACAGATCGGAAGTCGTCGTCGAGGAGGAGGCTGGAGGAGGAGGGCCGCCTCGCCATCGTGTCCCGCAACTCCGAGAAAGAGTACGTCCGCGTCGTCGTGCCCAAAACCGACGAGGTGAAGAAGCTGATACTCGAGAGCATACGGGACAACATCCTCTTCAAGGCGTGCTCGGACGAGGAGCTCGCCGAGCTCGTCGAGGTCTTCGCGCCGCAGGAGATGCCCGCGGGGTCCACGGTGATGCGGCAGGGCGACGAGGGGGACGGATTCTACGTCATGGAGCGGGGTACCATCGACGTGTACGTCGGGGACACGTACCGGGTCACGCTGTACAGCGGCGCGAGCTTCGGGGAGATCGCCCTGCTTTACAACTGTCCCCGGAGCGCGACGCTAAGGACGGGGTTCGACTGCAAGCTGTGGGGAATCAGCAGGGCGGCGTTTAGGGCGATCACGAGCCAATTCAAGCAGAGAAGGACGGACGCGAAGGTCTCTTTCCTCAAAAAGGTGCGTGTTGCGTGGACATTTTGTGCTCCTCGACCTTGCCTGTTGCGGAAAAGAAGTGCTACTGAACATACCTAACCTCGCTCCCCACAGGTCAAAATCAAGAACAAGCTCCTCTCGGACGTCCTGAGCGACTCGGAGCTCAACGCCCTCGCCCTCGCGACGCTCACCGAGTCCTACAAGGCCGGTGACACCATAGTCCACGAGGGTGAGGTCGGCGACATATTCTACATGATCGACTCGGGTTCCGTCGACGTCCTTATCAAGTCGAAGGGTTCCGGCCCGGTCGTCACGCTTGGATCCGGCAAGTTCTTCGGTGAGCTCGCGCTCCTGTCGAGCGACGTCCGGACGGCGAGCTGCGTGGCGAAGACGGACGTCAAGTGCCATATCCTCATGAGGAAAGACTTCAACCAGCTCCTCGGTGATCTGCAGAGCCTGATGGACGGGAGGGACTACCGGACAAGGGAGAAGGAGATGGCCGCGGCGGCGAAGAGGTCGACGGAGAGGTCCAAGCTCCAGTGAGTTCTGTTTGTGTGTGCTATCCCCTGCCGGAAGCGGGCGTCTGAGAGTTTTTTTTTATCGTCAAAGGGTAAACCTCGAGGACCTTGAGATTCTCAAAGTGCTCGGCGTCGGGGCTTTCGGGCGGGTTCGCCTCGTTAAGATGAAACAACCTGTTCCGGAGGTTGACGGCGAGTACTTCGCTTTGAAGTGCATCTCGAAGAAGTCCCTCAAGGAGAACGGCCTCGACACTCACATACAGAACGAGAAAGCGATCATGGCCACGCTCGAACACCCCTTCATCAACCGGTTCTACTGCGACATGGAGGACGACGGGTTCCTCTATTTCCTCCTCGAGGCGCTCCCGGGGGGTGAACTCTGTAAGAGGCTGAGGGAGGAGAGAAAGTTTCCCGAGCCCTGGGGGATGTTCTACTCGGCGAGCGTGCTGTTCGCGTTCTGTCACATGCACGCGAAGAAGATCGCGTACAGGGACCTGAAGCCGGAAAATCTAGTCATGGACGCGGAGGGGTACGTCAAGGTGGTCGACTTCGGGCTTGCCAAGGTAAGGGCCGGGATCAGCCGCACTTCGGTTTTCACAAGACCCTTTCCGTGCGCTGAATCTAACATGCGCGACTTCTACTCTGTTCCCTCAGGTAATAAGTGGTGGAAAGACATGGACACTCTGCGGTACACCCGCGTACCTTGCACCGGAGATAGTGCTCAATGACGGGTGAGACTTGAACATACTTTTCTTCACCTTTCCCGTCGCCTGTTTTCGCTGACTTCCAAGCCCCTACATAGCCACGACTGGGCCGTCGACTACTGGGCACTGGGTGTCCTGCTATTCGAGATGACATCGGGGCGAGAGCCATTCGCGGCTAAGAGTCCGATGGAGGTTTACAAACAAATCGTGTCGGGACACGTAGACATACCTACCGCGTTCTCGTCCACCCTTGCAGATCTCATCGTCAAGCTACTCAACGCGTCCAAGTCGAAGCGTCTGGGCAGGACGTTAGGCGGCGGCGGGGCGGTCATGCAGCACCGATGGTACTCCGACTTCGACTGGGATGCATATCTCGAGCGCAAGATGGATGCCCCTCTCAGGCCCAAGACAAAAGAAACGTTGAGCGAAGAATCCGTTGTGAGTCGACGGATTTGCTTCTCTCTTGATAGGCCAAGCCAACGGATATCATTCTAACATAAATCATTCATCGAAGACGTCTGAATCGCGAGGATCCACAACTCTGACGAAGGCATCCTCGAAGACATCGTCCTCACCCTCAAAGAATTCGTCGGAGCACGATAAATATCGCGGGGCGAAGCCGCCTAGATTAACGTACTCTCTCGGTCAAGGCAACAGGCACCACCAGAAGATGCTAGAAATGATGGATAGCAGTTACAACGACACAGATGCGGGGAAGCAAGTCGACACGGTCCGCATGACAATGATGAGAGTGATAAAGCAACACGAAAACTGGTCGAGGGACACGAAGGACTCCACAAACTCATCAACGCGAAACACTTCCCTTGGCGTCGATAACAAACCCGTTTTAAGAAGCAGCGTAAACTCCGAAAGCCATTTGAGTGTCGAGTCAAGTGGGTTCGGCGAGAACTTGGACGCCTTCCTGCGCTTGCAGCTCATGCATTTGTCGCTGGCGTCGAAGAAGTTCACGACGAGCCTAGAGCGGGACAAGGCATACCAGCAGTTTTCCGTGCTGTCCACTTGTGGAACGTCAATCGTACAGGGGAAGGCCGATATCCTTGGATGCGGGGATCGTTTCCTCGACCCCTTCGTAACGAAGAAGTCTAATCTCATCGACCAATTTCCAGGCGGGCTCTCGGAGTCAGACATAGACGCGGATGCGCTGGCGGCCTTCTGCTTTCCTAACGGAATCAGGCTACGCTTGGTTCCTCGCCGTGCGCTTGATGGCGCCAGGAGACTTGGCTGGCTGGGCCCGAAAGGCGACAGCTACCAGCTCCAGGGTTTCACCGACGTTGCTGGGTCACTAACGCACGGCTGCGCAATCACTATCAGGGAGGAGTTGGACCACGATATGGCGCGGGAGGTGACACTCGCAATGTGTCGGCACAGGGAAAGACGTAGGGGCGCGTTGCTTATACTGCGTTGGTGGAGACGGCATTCGAGGCCTACGCGGTCGCTTTCCAAGAACAGCAGATCCGCTAGGAGTGTCCTCGCGCGTTCCCAGATCATTATGGGGAACGGCATTAAGTGGGGCAGGAAAGCCAGCGGCGATGATGCCCTAAGACACAGCACCACAGGAATCAAAGCGGCGATGGACACTGTGATGACAAATGCCCAAAGGCGGTTGAAATCTGCGGGAGACATAGCCTTCGAGGGCGAAGATGATTCGTGTGGTTTTGACCCTCTACCACAACATGTTAGAAACCTCGGTATCGAGGCTTACCAGGCAATGATCGAAGCTGAGGAAGAAGGCGATGTTTGTATAGTGGAGAAGAGTTATGTCATCACTGGGACAAATCTGCAAGATCAATGCATATTCTTCTACGCGTTGCACAATTTGATACAGATGGAGCGCGAGGTTAGTTCTGCGAGTGCTTCCGTTTGCGTTATAGCTCAACAAGTTGAATTCTGACCGTGTCCAAATTGTAGTATCGCGAGAGACAGAGAGCCAGTCCAAACAACCAGAACGGTATCTCGGACCTTAGCCACGATAGGCACAAAATTTTAGCTGCGCTCCAAAGCAAGCTCTCGCTAACGCCACTCCAACGCAGAGTTGCCCACCCTCGTGATGAAATGGCTCATGTCATGAATCCTCAGCGGCGGCGTTTTGTGGTCGACTTAACGAGCATGGGATTTAGCAAGATATCTGTTCCACTCCCGCTACCTGAAGTCTCGGGACAGTGGGGCGTGTCGACTCTCTTTCTTAGAATCAAAGACTCGGGGTTGATCATTCTTTTGAAGCTGCTGCTTTTAGAGAGATCCGTCCTTGTTGTTGGAGAGACATCAGAGGAAGTGACTGCATGCACAACTGCGCTTCTTGAACTTCTTGATCCGTATAAGTGGGCGTCTGCGTTCATGCCCTTGCTGCCAAGGGATATGCTTGATTTCGTCAGCTCCCCTGTACCTTTTATTGCGGGAATGATCGTTGAGAATAAACAGCACTTGAACAGTATCATCCAGGATCATGGGGTGAAGGATGCCATGTTGCACGGGTTGAGTGTGGTGAACTTGGTGTCAGGAAAATTGATCGTGACGAGAGAACAAGGGACATCTGATATGCTCCGGAGATCCTTCCAGACAATGTGAGTGGTTTGATTCTAAGGATTTTCCCATCTTGTACTAAACTATTCCATCCCAGTCCCGAACTCTCCCTGTACCAAAAACGACTTGAGGAGTACTGCAGTAGCCCCACGTCAAATTTGCGTTCATTCGATGCCTTCTTCAAGCACGGGGCTTCCCGCAAGGAGAGTTTGACAATACTTCGAATCAAACGCGTGATCAAGAAACACATGTCTCAATTCACTCTTGGTCTGACTGATAAGCCTGACGCATGGCGACAGTACGGAGAGTTCAACGAAGCTTCTGGAGCGTTTGATTTCTGCCCAGACAAGTTTATTCAACCTCTGAAGGATCGCATGATCTTCCAGATTCAGTTCCAAGAAATGATGGCGCATACAGTGAGCTCTGCATGCTTTTGACCTTGTTCTATCCGAACGCGCTCACTATTTATTTCTTCCTAGCAACTATTCGTTGGTTACGTGGAAGAATTGCAGATAGCTCGTGAGAAGAGAGGCAAACTTTTATCCGGACCTGCGGCAAAATTTATTGCTAGCTGGGTTGAATTGCATTGGAACGCGAAGTCAAATGGACAAAGTGTAGAAGCGCGAATATCTAGATTTGTCCGAGATAGCGCCCAGAAATGAACACACAATACTTGCTTATAATAACATTCATATACCCTTTGAAAATATGGTTACTACGTGTGATCGTGTGACCTTCTCAGCCATTAATGGAACTTGCCGTGAATTTTTTCCCTGACCTTTCTGCTGCATAATCCTCAAGCTTCAATACTATTCTCGTTCTCGCGTTCTCGCGCAACAGATACCTCTAAAGAGAAGTATTCGACTTCACCAGTGTTACCAGCACAGTGTAGACAGTGCCCCCATCAACAACAAAAGAAACGGGCCTACAGTGCAGTGAGCTTCACTCGATCCTACGCTGCTTCTCTCCTTTTCAAGTCCACTCTCTCCGGTAAAATATAGATCACCGAGGAACTTAAGTAATCGCT
This sequence comes from Thalassiosira oceanica, assembly GCA_019693575.1. Taxonomy (NCBI): domain Eukaryota; phylum Bacillariophyta; class Thalassiosirophyceae; order Thalassiosirales; family Thalassiosiraceae; genus Thalassiosira; species Thalassiosira oceanica. The sequence goes on along the minus strand of JAAMXK010013675.1, from coordinate 1,889 downwards.
TCTAGATCTGCACCATCATAAGCATTGATGCATCGTCCGAAGGGCACTTGTATGCCCCTTTTCTGGTCAGCCAATACACAGTCAACAATTGCACACCCTCTTCATGCGGCGCACAACGGCACACAAATGCCTATCCTTCGGTAGTGGGATCGGCAGTGTGCATATCAGGCAGGAATCGTCCTCCGACCGCTCTTGACCCTTCGTGTACAGACGTTTGTCCTTCAGTTCTGCCGCACGTTTCTTGCAGGCCTTCTTGTGTTGCTTGCGGTGAGTCTTCTGACAATCTACGCTGCAATATTTGACGAGGAAGCAGGCAGTGCAGGTCATCAGCTTGACGGCGTCTCCCTCTCATATTGGCGCAGACGTTCGCGCAAACGCCGCCTCAGGCGCCGATTACAGCAGGCATTGTTGCGATTCATTCTATTGTACAGAGCGAGTCCATCGTCTTTGCGCGGTCATGTTGCAGTCACCCCTCACATATTTGAAGCCGTCCGGGAGCCCAACTTGGTCTGGTGGGTTCTAATTCTCTTCCGTGCCGTCGAGCAATGACAGGGCAACGGCTGTGGCTATGGTTGTGGCCAAATTTTCACCAGAGCCAGTACCCATGAAGCCCAAAGTGAGCCGGTAGCAAGTCAGGTTTGTTTTAGTAGGTTTTAGTCGAAAGTGTAGTAAAGTAGTAAAGTGTAGTAAATCGAGTTGTTGTTGTGTTGGACTGCACTGTTGGACCGGCTGGTGTCATGTCGACCACTTGTTCTCCGCTCAACTACCCAGCAGGAGGAAATTTGGATGAGCAGGGAGGAAGTAGATGTCGAAGAGGCGTGGGCACGACGTCAACTTCACAGGACGAAAGGGGGGCGGAATCGGAATGAACCCAAATTTAGACGGTGTCACTGGTGTCACCGACTGCCGCGGCCCGGCGTCACCCGGAGACGACAGACGCCGCTCGCACAACAACCATCCCCGCGAGCACGACAGCCGATACGCCCCATCCCGCCCGGCTCGGGCGCCGCCAGTGTACAGCCTCGAGCTGCAAAGAAATGACACGAACGTCTCCAGCCTGACGGGCCTCGCGTCCGCGAGGGGGGCGGCGCGCCCGGGAGGGCCGAGGCCGGGCGCCGGGGGCGGACGAGATGACTACCGCAATAGCAGATACAATCGAATAGATTCGTTCGCGGAGCGACCCGACGCGAGGAATAGCCCGCGACACCCGTCGGGCCCATTCGACGATAGAAGCGGGAGGGGCGCCTGCGGAGCCGTTAATGCATCTCGAGGCAGCAGGGCTTGGGGGTCCAGAAGAAGTCGCAGTATGAGCCCAGGCGGATACCGCCGAGACTACAGGAGCAATCGCGATGTCGACTATCGAAGGCCCCCGAGGGAACCGAGAGACGACTTCTCTCGCTCGCGCGGCAGAGCTGGGGGCAGGGGTGACGAGCCTCCATCTATGGACAGAGGCCAGGATCGCGACAGGGACTACATGGCAGCCAGATGGGACGTAAGACGGCCGGACGACGCAGCCAGGTTCGCGGGCAGGGGCGGCGCTCGGGAGAGGCTCCAGGGTCAGCTCTACAATCCGCCACCGCCGCGTCTAGAGGAGCCATTCCACAGGCGTGGCCGCGATCTACCCCCGCCGCAATACCACGAGGACGCCAGAAATATCAGAGAAAGGCCGATATCTCCGTCCTGGAGCACTCAACAACAGTGTCATCGCCATCAACCGGCGGGAGAGCGAAGGAGGCGACGCAGCCACAGTAACAGCAGCGTCGACAGCCGCCGGGGCGGGAGACGAAGTCCGAAGCGCGACCGCCAAGACCGTAATAGATCGCGAAAGAGGAAGAGGCGCTCCCGTTCCCGCTCGAGATCGCACTCGTCGCCGACGAGCTCCCGCGGGT
>JAAMXK010013584.1:0-10930 GCA_019693575.1 Thalassiosira oceanica | reverse complement strand
GACTGGAACAATGAAGACGACAATTCTGACTGGCAAGGGCAGGAGGGATTGCCAGGAAGTGGCACAATTGGGATGCTGTTAGACCTGGATGAAGGGATCCTGTCTGTGTTCAAGAATAGCCGCCGTCTTGGAGTGATGATGGAGGGATTGGGTGGCGAGTACTGCTGGTTTTTGACAGTCGGCACACCCTGCGCGATCAGTATCTCAAGAGGTCCAGCTCCTAATTAAAGTGCTATTGCCAAAAATACATCGCACCAAACTCTCGCCCCGTTCCTCGGACTGACGCGCCCCCCGTCGTCCGGGGAGGACAGGCGTCTCCTCAGGAAGACCACGCCTTCCTCCTCGCCCGGGGAGTGCCCGTCCTCGTCCTCCGGCACTTTCGCCTCTGTCTCCCCTGTCACCGCCCTCTTCCCGCCCTCTCCTGGGGAATAAGTTGCCGGGGAGGGGCGAGGGACGGCGTCCGCCGCGGGAGGGATGACACGCTTGGACTTGCCGCCTAGCCATCGCTTTGCCTCTCCCCCTGCCCTTCCACGGGCCATCTCCGCCCTTCAGTTCCCTTCTCGTCACCGCTCTGTTGATTGTCGCGTCACCCGCAGCCGGACGACTGCCCTCGGCCGAGGGCGAGGCCGACTCCGAGCGGCGTCCGGCGACCGACTCGCCGCGCTCTTTCAGTCCGCGCCGTCCGATCCGCGCCACGGCCCGTCCCCGGAGAGTTACGGTCGAAATTTTGTCAGAATGCCCGCTAGACAGCTCCGCCCGGGGAGCCGGTAACGGCGAGACGAAAGCGGCGGCGGGGGAGCGTCGTTCATGGTCGGCCAGTCTTTTCGGAGGACTCGCCCCCTTCGCGGTGCCCTCCTGCTCCCGCCGACCGTTGTTTCGCCCCCCGAAGTTTTCCGTCCTCCTGCCGGGGGACAGCGTCCGGTCGTCGGCTCCCGCCGCCTGGGAGGCGGACAAAAAATGGGCGGCGGAACCCTCCGTCCGACTCGCTCCCGGGGGGCGATGCGTGCACGTCCGGGACTCCCACGCCTGGTACGATGAGCCCCGCCACTCCCCAGGTGGAGAGTGGAGAGGAAGCGTCGTCCTCACCCGCCACTCCCGGGGCGCCCCGGCCGTCCTCATCTCCTCTCCTCCCGGCGTCGTCGTCGTGCGCAGGACGTCCGCCGCGGCTCCGGCCCAGGACGCCCCGAGTAGAAAGCGACCGGCGGCGTCTGCGTGATAAATTTTAGTGAAGATAGAGCGAGACTGACGTCCTCGAGCGAGGTCGTCGGACTCTTCCCCCGAGTACACGCGTTCTATGTGTTTGCGTCCCCGTCACCGTCGACCCACTTCCAATTGTCCGGCCCCTCGGCGCGGGCCATGTTGGACACCTCGAAAAGACCGGCCTGACTCCACATGGACTCCTCCGCCGCAGTGTAATAAGCTGGAGGCGAGTGAGCAAAGGGATCAGAATGAATGCCGCGGCTTCCTTGACCGATTGTCGTCGTCTCTGCCGTGTCGCCGCGGGGCCAGGACTTGACGGCGGGAAGACTCTCCCCCCGGGATCCGAGGGCGTGGGGAGGGATGGAGCTCGTCCTCCGGACACGCCCCGGGAGAAGGATTCGTCGACAGCTCACCCCCGGGACTCGACCTCGTCGCGTGCCGCGTCTCCCCCACCGGTAGGACGGCTCTTGTACATCGGGACTCGCTCCCCCGGGGGGCAGGGGCTTATTTCCAACGCCCTGGCGGAGTGGCGGACGGCCTCCGACCCTCATCGGCTCGTCGGCCTCCGATCCCCCTGAACGCGCCGACCTCCACCGGTGCGGCGCCGTCCCTCCTCGTCCTCACCAGCTGCGGTGCCCCCGCTCCCTCGACGACGGGTCCGGGAGTGTCCGTCCTCTCTCCATGCCGTCCTCCACGCAGGTGGCGAGGACGAAGTCGTCGAGGATGAGCCGCCGGCCTCACTTCGGCGCGGCGAGGCGACGAGGCGACGGGCGACGGGGCGAAGCGCCCGAAAATGGCGGGCAAATTTCGTGAAGAAAAAGTGAGGTCACCCGAAACCGATAACTGGCCCAGAAATGTGTGTGACTCTATCGTTATTTTGTGTGTGACTCTATCGTTTAAGCAAGGCTGGAAATCTTGAGCGACGCACTTGGCACTTGGCACCTGCATGCGCAGCTCGGACATCAATCCAATTCGTATTGATTCAAGAGTAGGCTGGGGGGGTCAAAAGATACGATGCAACACCGCGATGACGAACGGGCCCGGTTGCTGCCGAGCGCCGCGCTTGACGTCCTGGGCAACGACCTGCTCGTTCGATGCGCCCCGTACCTCGACGCAGACGGGCTGGCGCAGCTCGGGCGGACGAGCGCAAGGTTCGGGATCCCCCAAGCCGGCCAGCGGCCAGCAAAGATCCCTCGCGAACGAGGCGGCCCGACAGCGGTTTCGGCAGAGCGCGACCGAGGACGAAGGGAGTCGCCTTCCGAAATACGACGATGAATCGGATATCGGCTTGTTACGAGCGCTGGAGCAGTTGAGGCTTCCTCTCTGCTTCGACGAGCTAGTGGGGAATGGGTTCAGCCCTCAAGAAAATCCAGCAAGTGTCACATGCGCAACCTTCACAGGTTGGTCTACAGCAGTGTCAGGGCATACTATGAGGGGCGGCAGGCACTTTGTTGAATTCGTAATTAATAATGACAGGCAATCATCTTATATTCATCTGGGGGTTGTCAGGCCAGTTTCATTGTCTGATGGCATCGACTTGGAAGCTGAATGGAAAGGTCATGTGAATCCCGTGTACGTCTCGTCGCACCGGAAACCTGCAGTAGCAGAGAAATTGAGATCCCAGAGAACTGCAAAGTGGGGAGAGAGCAATGTTCACTGCTGCTCCTTCTTTTGCGATTCTGGACGTTGTCTTTGGACGGACTGGGACAATGAAAAGGGTTCCTCTGACTGGCAAGGGCAGGAGGGATTGAGAAGAAGTGGCACAATTGGGTTGCTGTTAGACCTGGATGAAGGGACCCTGTCCGTGTTCAAGGATGGCCGCCGTCTTGGAGCGATGAAGGAGAGATTGGGGCGTGAGTACTGCTGGTTTGTGGCAGCCGACTCACTCTGCACGATCAGTATTTCAAGAGGTCGAGCTCCCAATTAAAGTGTTATTCCAAGACTACAGCTCCAGGTTCGGCTCGTACGCCAGTGTCTGATCCCTACATAGTATTCCCACGCCAATATATAATTTAGCTCCCATTTCTCTTGACCAACTAATGAAAGGTGGATTGGGAGCCGGTCCTTCACTATCTCTCACTGGACATCAGGGGCTTCATCAACGAACATGGCGTCACCTACACAAGTTTTGCAGACTCTTCTACCTCTCCATGTCACTAGCGCTGCGCATTGTAGCTCTAGAGCGGGTTGCGTCTGGTGCCACAGACTGGGGTGTGGTAAAAAATTTTACGATAGTTGGTTCCTTTTCTGCGATGTTTTGTTGGTGCAGGACAAGCAGCTGGTGGGGGCATTGTGGCATTATTGAGGCATTATGAGGCAATAGGTGGCATGCTGACTGATGACAGAGACAAAAATCAAATCTAGAAAGAAGATGGTTACCTCGTCGAGAAGTTCGAGCAAGTTGATTTGCTCTCGGCAGTTTTCCATGTCAGTTTGCTTCCGGCGATCCTCGTCCCGTTTCTGAATTCAAGCTAAAGCGGTGCTTTGGGACCTCCTCGCGGTGCTCTTTCCATTGTTAGACTCCGATCCGTGTTCAGACCTGCCCTAGAAGAGCCGCGGCCGAAAATATTCGCCGGGTCGCCCGTCTCGAGACGTGCACCTCTTTCCCCGGACGAGGTCGTCCCGCGACGCCGCGGAACCGTTCTCGTCGCGAGAAAAAGCACGTCAGCTATAACGCAACGCACACTCGCAACCTCACGCCATTCACCTCACGCCATTCGCGCTTGCGGACAACGCCCAACGGCGACCGTCCGTCCCGCCCTCGCCACGACCACCCGCGTCCCCCTCATCCCCAGCCACGGGGAACAGACGGCGCGTCCTCGTCGCCCCACGAGGGTTTACGCCCCGCAGGTTCTCGACTCTCCTTGCCACGTGCGGTCGTTTGTCGTCACCGCTCGGTCAGTTGATTGTCGCGTTATCCGCAGACGACCGCTCTCGGGTGCATGTTGTTCTCCAAACGATGCCGCCCCGCGACCCATCGGGCTCCAATCGCCCAGAGTCTCCCCGGACGATACGGCGCCCCGTCGAGAGCCCGCGTGGCGCTCGATATCATGACGTCCCGCGCACGTCGCCAGGCACCCGGCGCCCTCGGACTCCTCGGAGTACGGCGCCGTGCCTCGCCGCCGGAGGACGGCGCCGTGCCGCTCTCCGGGCTAGTCCCAGACTGGGAAGCGGACCGGGAGGGGGTCGCTCTTTCCTGGACGCGCGCTGTCGACTCGCGCCCGTTGCTTGTTGGACCCCACCGGGTGCCCGTCTCAGCCGAGAGCAATTCGTGCTCGCGGTCTCGCCTGACGGATGTCGCGGCGGCGTCTCGTCTCGTCGTCGCCCCTGGAGAAGATCTTATCAAGGGCAAAACAGCTCACTGAGTGACTATCCACGCGGTGAAGACGGGCTCTGCCCGAGGAAGAAGGCGGCAAAAGAACCGCGGACCCTCGGCCCGTCAATCGGACTTGGTCCCCGTCGCCCTCCCGTCGCCCGGGGAGGGGGACGACGGGCGTCCCCCCGGGCGGACCTCGCCGTCCGCCCCCCTAGCCTCCCGTCGCCCAGGAAGTTCGCCTCCTTGGCCCCTTCCGGGCCCGTCCCCGTCCCGACCAAGGAGGAGGACTCGCTCTCGCTGCGGCGGGCGGAACGACGGACGGAGGTGTCCGCGAGTGCGCGGCGGAGCGAGTTTGACGTCAGTCACGACGGTACATGCCAACTTTATGCCGCGGCTCCCCCGTCTTCTGTCCTCGGCGAAGTCGGCGGAAATCCGGCTAGCTAGCTAGTAGGCGGCTGGGTACACCAAATTTCGTGAAGAGAAAGTGAGGTCACCCGAAACCGACACAACTGCTGTCGTGGCGACGTCGGCACGTCGGTGCTGGATGGAAGCTCTGCATCAGCTCCTCACGAGGCAAGGTTGGCAACCGTGAGCCGACGCACTGCACCGCACCCACAGCACGGACATCAATCCAATTTGCTTGCACAGAGGGTATTGCGGTTTGGACCGTTGAAGTTGGTGGAAGACAAGCGCAGCCATTCCTTGTTTCCGCCTCGCTATCACAAGGGCTTCTTCTCGCTTCTAGGTCTAGGACCATCAACGGCGTACACGCACAGGTTTGCAGGAACCGGCAAAAGGTATTAGATGGAACCTCGCAACAAACGGGCCCGGCTGCCCAGCGCCGCGCTTGACGTCCTGGGTAAAGACCTGCTAGTTCGATGCGCCTCGTACCTCGACGCGGACGGGCTGGCGCAGCTCGGGCGGACGAGTGCAAGGTTCGGGATCCCCCAAGCCGGTCAGGAAAGATCCCTTGCGAACGAGGCGGCCCGACAGCGGTTTCGGCAGGGCGCGACAGACGAGGAAAGAAGCCGCCTGCCGAAATACAGAGAAGAATCCGACGTTGGCTTGTTACGAGCTCTGGAGCAGTTGAGGCAGCCTCTTCGCTTTGACGAGCTGGCGGGGGCCGGCTTCGGCCCTCAAGAACACCCAGCGAGTGTCACATGCACAATCTTTGATGGTTGGTCGACAGCAGTATCAGGGCATGTGATGAGGGGCGGCAGGCACTTTGTTGAATTCACAATTAATGATGCGCTTTTATTTCGTATTAATCTGGGGATCATCAGACCGGTTTCATTGACTGATGGCATTGACTCGGAAGCTGACTGGGGAGGTCAAGTGACTCCCGTGGCTGTCACGTCAAACTTCAGACCTGCAGTAGCAGAGAAATTGAGATCCCAGAGGACTGCAAAGTGGGGAGAGAGCAATGTTCACTGTTGCTCCTACTATTGCATTTCTGGACATTGTTGTTGGACGGACTGAGACAATAAGGAAGACTATTCCTCTGACTGGCAAGGGTGTGAGGGATTGACAGGAAGTGGCACAATTGGGTTGATGTTAGACCTGGATGAAGGGACCCTGTCAGTGTTCAAGAATGGCCGCCGTCTTGGAGCTATGAAGGAGGGATTGGGTGGCCAGTACTGCTGGTTTGTGGCAGCCGGCATAAACTGCACGATCAGTATTACAAGAGGTCAAGCACCCAATTAATGCCATGCTGTTGCCAAGACTTCAGTTCCTGGTTTGGCTCCGTACAAGTCCGACTTTTTTTTCATGTCAAATCCAGAATCCAGTATGCCTAGCCCCAAATCCGTTTCTCGTTTGACCAACTGATGAGCAGCGGGGAGAGTCTTCACCGTCCAAAATCTGACTCCGAGCATTAACCCGCGCCCACCTCGCCGCACACTTTCTGTCAGCGCCCTCCAATCCACGCTGCGACCCGTCCCGGAGATTTACGGTCGCGAATCTGCCCTTCTCCCACGTTGTTTTGTGGGCTGGTGCTAAGTCAGGGTTCGCCTGTGCGATTGCGAGAGACAGCAGCGAACGGCGGGCCTCCAAGCGAGTTTGCGCCCCATGAGAGCGTCGCGAACCAGTCCGAGTACCCATGCGAGATCCGACACCAAGTGGTGTATTTGTGCCGCACATGAATATCAATCTATTTGATGAGCGACGGTTGCCCCGCCTGCCAACTAGAAAATTTCTCCGCCTTCTCTTGATCGGACAATGTGTCAATGCTCCAGATCTCATTGTGTTTGAGTTGACCCGCCCTCTCAGATAAGACGAACCTCTGAAAAGCGGCCTGCACTTCGGGTTCGGACAGAGAAGGGTGACTTGTACGGATCACACGCATATTTTTCTCGATAGTTTCATTAGGGTATCGCTTCACCTCTTGACGATACGAGGCTGCTAGTAGCCTGTTGGCTTCCGATCAACGAGACTGTTCCAGCTTCACCGCTAGCCTTTGACGGTTCAAGGCAGCACGTTATTGGCATCCGAGCAAAGACGCTGTGGCTCGACCATTCAAATCCGTGCCGCATCCCGAGTACGTGCCGCCTCCTTCTTCTTAGCTTTCATACGCCGACAATAGGCGTTCGTCAGAGGCGTAGAAGATTTAGGACGTGGGGCGGCGACCTCTAGACGAAGCGACCTGCCCTTAAAGAGCCGCCACCACTGAAAATTTGCCAGATCGTCCCGGCTCGAGACGGGCAAAACTTCGGCCTGTCTGAATCGGGCGAAGAGTAGCCTCCCATGATCCTCTCGTCGAGCTCTGCGATTCCTTCCTCTAGATCAACGATCCGCCGCGCTTCGCTCGACTCCTGGAATATGGAACTTGTCTCGGTAGCCGCGTTGTGGCGGGAGGACGGGCGGAGGGAGAGTAAGGGGACCCCGCCCCGTCTCTCCGACTAGATCCCTCCCGCCGCCCGGGGAGGAGGACGGGCGAGCGGACCTCGGGTGGACCTCGCAGACCCCCTCGCCCCCAGAAGCGCCCGACCTCGTCTTCTGGAATGACTCACCCTCCTGCCGTCGCCTTCGTCTCCTTCGCCACCGCCCTCGTCCCGTCCTCCCCCTTCCATGGCAAGATGCCCTGGCCGGGGAGGGGCGAGGAACGGCGTCATCCTCTCCCGGCCCCAGGGGCGGGACGGCGTTACGGGGAAGGCGGCGTTACGGGGAAGGCGGCGTCTAGTCAGTCGCCTGATTTGCCGCCTAGCCGAAGCCTTGTCACTCCCCCCGCCCCTCCCACGGGCCATGGTCCCCCTGGTCCTCCGCGGTCAGCAGCCCACCCCAAAGGCCAGATTGGTCTACGGCCCACCCGGCGAGAGTTTGCGCCCCGAAGGTATGCGATAAATTGAGCAGCTTCTCCGGCCTCGGCTCCGCTGCCTAATTGTTCGGTCTCGACTCCCCTCGCCGTGTCGCGGTCATTATCGTCACCACTCGGACTGTTGATTGTCGCGTCACCCAGCGGCCAGCGACTGTCCGCTGCCGAGGGAGAGCTCTTCCCCCCGCCACGCTCTTTCCACCCGCGCCCTCCGATCCGCCGTGGCCGGGTCTCTCCCCTGTCTCGCTCTCATTCGCCGTCGTCCGGGCTCGTCCCCCCGTCCGGCATGCCATCCGCCACTCCTGCTCCTCGTCCTCCCCGGCCGCTCTCGACTCGCGGGCATGTGATGAGGGGCGGCAGGCACTATGTTGAATTCGAAATTAATAATGACGAGGAATCATCAGAAATTGCACTTCATCTGGGTGTCATCAGACCCGTTTCATTGACTGACGGCATCGACTTCGAAGTTGACTGGGAAGGGACGGTGAATCCTGTGCATGTCTCGTCAACGTGGCAACCTGCAGTAGCAGAGAAATTGAGATCCCAGAGGACTGCAAAGTGGGGAGTCAGCAATGTTCACTGCTGCACCTTAAATAGTTATCATGGACGTTGTTATTGGACGGACTGGGACAATGAAGACAGCTATTCTGACTGGCAAGGGCAGGAGAGGATGCCTGAAAGTGGCACAATTGGGTTGCTGTTGGACCTGGATGAAGGGACCTTGTCTGTGTTCAAGAATGGCCGCCGTCTTGGAGTGATGAAGGATGGATTGGGTGGCGAGTACTGCTGGTTTGTGGTAGTCGGCTCACCCTGCACGATCAGTATTTCAAGAGGCCGAGCTCCCAATTAAAGTGTTATCTCCAAAACTACAGCTCCTTCTTTGGCTCCTTACGCCAGTCCGGCCAATGATCCCTAATAGAATCCATTGCGCCCCCAAGCCCAATTCATCTCTTGACCAACTGTTGAAATGTTACTCAACAGGGAAAGGTCCTACACTATCTCTCTCTGGACTAAACAAGCCCCGCTCCATCAATGGACATGGCATCAAATACACATAATGATTTGCTCTGCATCCCGTGCGCCATCTCTTGTCGAGGTTTCGGAACCTCGATCCGTGTCCGAATTCTTCGAGTTCGAGCAGTGTTCTGGGCCGCCTCGCGAGCCGGCCAGCAAAGATCCCTCACGAACGAGGCGGCCCGACAGCGGTTTAAGCAGAGCGCGTCTGACGAGGAAATAAGCCGCCTGCCGAAATACTACGATGAATCAGACGTTGGCTTGTTGCGAGCGCTGGAAGAGGGTCATGAGGTGGCTTATTTCAACGGAAAGAAGGTCGAACTCCCTCGCCTCAGCATGAAGACTCGGAGAAATGAGCTGCTTGTCTTTGTCGACCAAAACAATGTGCTGGGAAGAAACCCACCAAAGGGGAAAGATGAAAATCGCCAATGGACCTACATCAAGGTGAAAGAAGTCATTCCGGACGAAGAGTTAGTTGACATCATGCATTTGGCGGAAGCCATCAATCCCTCCTTGCAGGTATACTTCCTGATTGTAGCCTGTGGATTTAAGGTGTACATAGTCGAAAAACTCAAGGAACAGGCCAACAAAGATAAGAAGGCTGCCTCCAGCAAAGACAACCAGGATTCTTCATCCCCTGCTTACCAGGCGAAAAACCGTCTGTTGCCCCGCCTGGAGGAGTTCCTTCGACATATGAGGATAGCGGTAGAAAACAATACCAAGCCTGGCATGAAGATAGAGCGCCTGGATTGGGAAAAGTGGAACTTCCTAAAAGACGCCAGTCCTGGGACAAGGGACTTCACCTTGAGTCGGTTTCACATTGCGACCATTATCCTGCTGTCAGGTGGAAGAAGTGATGAGGTGTGTCGGAATGCGTACTCAAGTGTCATGGCCGGCAAGAGAGGCCCCAGAGACCTGCTTGACATGATGAAGAATGGCAGGAGGGGGAGAAGGACACTTGGTCTCTGCGATCTTCTCGAGGCATTGCATGAGTCACTTCGAAAATATAGCCTAGGACTCTCATGTGCTCAGAGTCTGCTCAATGCGGCCGTGCTATCCTGCCTCTATTTCGATGGTGGTTTTCCCACCGATGAGATCCTGATTCTGAGCATGGAGCAGTTCAACCACAAGAAGTGCCGAATCATCCGCAACAGCATTTCAGATACCTTCGGGGGGGTAGGTCCGGACTCCCATGTCATTCAATTCGTCTCCGCCCTGGCAGAGGAAATGGGCATAGAAGGGGTGACTAAAGATCACATCGATCACATAGTCTGTGATAGTAACCACATCAGTGACGATGTTGGTTACTACTGCAACGAACTTATCGGTCAGATCAAGCAGTGGAAAAACTTAGGCAAAAAAGGCATCATGGAGCAACAGGTATGCAGGCAAATTATTGAAGATCTGAATGAAAAGAACCCACTGTACGGGCGGGTGATGGAGAAGTGGCTTCGTCTACTATAGTGACAACCATTTTTCGGCATCACAACCCCCCAAAATACAATTTTTTCTCGATTTCAGATGACAGTTACAGGATACAGAGATTTCATATAAGAACAGTAAGTGCAACCTGGCGTGATGAAGAGTTAGAATTCCTTGCTGAGAAACTAACTCAACTTTCAGCTAATGTATAACAAGTTTCAATTTACTCAGCACCACACAAAAAGGGCAAGGGGCACAATTATCCAATACCGGTTTCTCTAGGATTCTGTACCTTTTTGTTTGCCGTTTCCTTCCCACCTCCTTCTTCCTCCCCCAACCAAACCCGGCAGACAGATGGCAATAAGTAGACCCAACTAGTAAACACAATGAAAGCGAGCGTTGTTGTTAGGGTTTAGATTCAAGTGCAAGAAGATACAGGGTATGTTTTCAGGGACGAAAGTTATTGGCTATCAGGCAGGCTATGGTGGGGCTACCTTGGGATGCTATGTACCAACCCTTTTCACCGCTTTCACACAGCTAGTTCACCAATGCAAGGATAGGGATAGGGGTGTGATTTTTTAGGGACTGTGAGTTATTATTAGTGGTCAGACACGCACATGGGCGGGTGGGGGTCTGCTGCTGGGGTAGTCACCATGTCGAGTAATATG
>JAAMXK010013477.1:0-11171 GCA_019693575.1 Thalassiosira oceanica | reverse complement strand
TCTACCTCAAAATACCTTATCATCCTTCAGACATCTCGAGGAAAGATATCCAGCATCTATGGTATATTCTGGTCGCAAACCCATACGGTAAGACCCCCTTCAATCAGTTGTCCACAAATAACCTCAGCCCAATAGGGCCAGGCCTGGCAACGATGCCCGTGGACCAACTGATCATCACGTACAGACGAGCTCCCAATTTAGGGAATTTACTCTCATATCGAAAAATTGACGATCGGGGGCTGAAAGTGTCATCTTTTATATTAGACTCGAGTAAGCCCCGTTTATTTTGCAGGGAGCTGCGAATGCAAAATAAAGTTAGTTAAAGAAATTGCGCGAACCAAATGATATCAAATAAAAAAAGCCCCAAATAAAGATAGAAAACGAAACGACTAACCACGTCTGAGGCCGTTGGTCGAGAGCCCCCACACTAACCGCTGATGAAGTAAGAACGAAACACAGTCTCCAGTGTTCGGTCAATAGTGTAAAGATAAACTCTGCATTGTGGAAAAGGCTCTAGTTTTGTCCTCTACATCGCTACGGCAATCCAAAAGACATCGAACCCCCTGAAAAAAAACGCACAAACTAATGTTGCGTGAAAGTTCAACATGCAGTACTTGCACCTCTCACATTTAGCAAGGCAATTATTATGTTTATCCTACTTCAATACAAGCCCACACAAGAAAGCGGTTCTACAATCATGAGTTTGGTTAGAGTTCGTCATCACCTAGGTAACAGTATTCATAAACGCTTTAGAAGAAGAATATCAACATCAGATTCAACATTGTTCCACTTACCGAAATTGGCGTCGCCGTCAGCATCGTCGTTCCCAGCATAAAATGCTCGCATGATTGGATTCGCAACATTCTCGACATCCCTCAACTTGGTATCAATTTCACCTTTATCAGCTTCTGGATAGTCATCAATCCAGTCCAGCGTTTCGTCAATGATATCTAGCAATTCTTTTCTATCATCGGAAGGCAGACTGCCACCAGTCGAGTCATCATCAAGCGTATTCTTCAGGTTGTAGAGATACGACTCGAGTCCGTTTCGAGCGTCGACGCGATCCTTGATCTTGCGGTCTTCCTCGGCATACTGCTCCGCCTCCTCAAGCATACGATCGATTTCATCTTGTGATAGACGGTTCTTGTCCGATGTAATGGTTATCTGCTCCGACTTGCCCGTACCCTTTTCTTCCGCTGATACTTGCAAGATTCCATTGGCGTCAACGCCAAACGACACCTCGATTTGGGGAACTCCGCGCGGGGCTGGGGGGAGCCCTGTCAGCTCGAATTTACCCAGAAGATGGTTGTCCTTCGTCATCGATCGTTCGCCCTCATACACTTGGATGAGAACGGCAGGTTGGTTGTCCACGCTTTAGGATAACAATCAAAGAAGCAAAATTTAGTCGACAATATCTTCGGCAGCGACATACTACTACAGCTGACCAACCTTGTCGAAAATGTTTGGGACTTCTTTGTCGGAATAGGTGTGTTCCGTGGAATCAAGGGGGTGAATACCCCGCCCACTGTTTCGATACCCTGGGAGAGGGAGGTCACATCCAGAACGACTATATCGTTCAGCGCGTCATCTCCTGCCAAGACGCCGCCTTGGATTGCAGCACCGTATGCCTAAGAAGTAATCTTTTAGAACCAGCTGCTAATAATGCCAAACTTTGACAACACTTACTACTGCTTCGTCAGGGTTCACCGAAGTAGATGGCTCTTTTCCGTCAAAGAACTCCGTAATCAAGGCTCTGACGCGCGGAATCCGTGTTGAACCGCCCACAAGTACAATTTCATCGACATCAGATTTAGAAATGCCTGCGTCCTCCAGCGCACTAAGGTAGAGTGAATATGAGGCTGGGCATTGAGGATAATCGAGTGATAGTCATCAAGACCCACCGCTGGACAGGGCCGAGGGTCTTCTTGAAGAGGTCGTTGTTGAGCTCCTCGAAACGAGCGCGGGTCAATGTCTCGGAGAAATCAACGCCCTTCACCAAGTCTTCGATCTCAAGACGAGCCTGTTGCTGCGATGAGAGCGCGCGTTTGGTACGCTCGACCTCCTTCCGAAGTTTCTGCAAGGCGCGCTTGTCGCCGCTAATGTCGACATTCGACTTCTTCTTGACCATCTTGATGTAGTATTGCATCACCCGCTGGTCGAAGTCTTCGCCACCCAGGTGCGTATCACCGCTGGTCGATAGGACCTCAAAGACGCCGCTGTCAATGGTGAGCAGCGAGACGTCGAAAGTGCCTCCACCGAGATCGAAGACGAGAATGTTGGACTCGCCGCCCGTCTTGTCGAGTCCGTATGCGATTGCGGCGGCGGTGGGCTCGTTGATGATTCGCTCAACTTTCAAGCCCGAGATAGTTCCGGCATCCTTCGTAGCCTGGCGTTCTAAAAAGATAGAGTTGAGTTACGAATATGGCAATCAAACCAACATCTATTGTTGAGTAGAGAAGGTCAACTCACGAGCATCGTTGAAGTAGGCAGGGACTGTAACGACCGCAGATTCAACCTCTTGGCCCAAAAACGCCTCGGCGGTGGTCTTCATTTTCTGCAGCACCATAGCGGACACCTCCTCGGGGGCATAGCGCATGGCCTTGCCATTGCAACCGATTTCGATCATTGGTTTGTCGCGGTCGGGTACAATCTTGAAAGGCATTAGCTTCTTGTCTGCCTGGACCGACTTGTCGGAGTAGAGCCGCCCAATGAGGCGCTTCGCATCGAAAATCGTGTTTTGGGGATGGACCGTGCCCTGGTTCTTTGCCGCGTCGCCGACTAAACGCTCGCAGCTCTCGGTGAATGCAACGTAGGATGGGGTGATTCGATTGCCCTGTCGACGCCGTACAAGTTCAAGAGCATGGAGGGTTAAGGGCACACTTGAGCATAGAATTTATCACGCATCAACTGACTCACCTGGTCGTTGGCAATGATCTCGACCTTGCCGTTCTTCATAGCCCCGACACAGCTATAGGTAGTGCCAAGATCGATACCGACTATTGGACCACGGGATTTCTCTTGAGGCAGAGCGAGTGCGCAAGGTATAGTCAAGAGAATGATGAAAGCTGAATGGAACAAAAGCTAGTTGGACAGAGTATTGAATGAGATTAGCGAGCCATATGCAAACTCACCTAATAGTGTAGCTATTATTGTCTTCGTGGAATATCGTCTCATTTTGAAATTAGAAAGTATGTTTTCTATATGACCGGCACAGAAGTGTTCTTGCTGGTGTTCGAGTGCAAGTGAGCGTGAGGTTGTAACTTCTTCGTTCTGTGCTTTGTTCCGCTTATGCATTTAATGAGCTCAGTGTTTCCCATCTCGTTGCTGTTGACGATGTAATTTGGACGTGGAACAAAATGATGATGATGTGGAATGTGAGATGGAAATCGTGGCCGAAATTAACCCTTTCTCGGAATAAAGACCAGCCAGCTCCTCGAGGGTGAGGCAAACAGTGGAAATGGCGTTTGTCGTACACGTAGATCGACTTCTAACAGTACAGTTCCAGGGGTCAGCAATCACATTCCTCGTCAGGAAATATCGGATCTCTGCCCCATAAGAGCGATTGGGTGAAGACTCGTGGTAGGGACTTCTGCAGTGGGTGAATTCTGGCAGCGAGCAGACTTCGCAGTCTACACCGGTGCTGCGTATTCCGTTGCAGAACGGCACATTTCGAGGTCTAAAAGCCAGGTTCGAACTAGAACTCGTTGACGCCTCCCATGCTGATTCATCCCGGTCCCTCCGAAAATCAATTGCCCACGATGCCTCCTATTTGTTGCGCTTCCAAACTTGTCATGCATCCAATGAAAGCGATAGCGTAGCCACCCACGGGTCGCAGCCTTCTCTCCTTCGCCTGGCCGCGTCTGTACAGTTTTCTTCTGCACACTGCATAAGTAAGCCGGTCGTCGTCCGGTCGTGCGCGGCTCGATCTCCCCGACCCCCCGATCGTTCATCTTGCTACGTGCTACTAGCAGGGTGTATGGAGCACGGACGGACAGTGTGAGCGGAGTATCGAAGGCGACAGAGACGTGCGTGCTCGGCCGGCGAGCCCCTTCGAGAGCCCCGGGTTCCGTGGTGGTACTACCGCCGAACAAACCACTTTTTTTTATTTCCTGGAAGTTTTAAGTCAGTCTCGACAGCGGAGCCGTTCCAGTGTGACTCTGCGAGAAACTACCAATGTCCAAGATCACGGACAAGCGCCGCCCCGTGGCCCCTGCCAACATTGCCCCCTGAGGACCAAGAAACAAGTTTCCTGGCTTCCTAAGGGCAGTTCCTCCTCCTGCGATATGAAGCTCCAGACAGACACCAGTTGATGTTGTTTTATGTTCCGGTAGTCTTTGAGCCAGTAGTGTCCTCCCCAGCACCATCATCTGTAACTTTCAAAAGGTTAAATGGGCGATCAGCTATATAGGCCCGAGGGCCCCCGCCTGATTGCACACAGAGTTGTAAGATGAAGTAATGGGGCGGACAAGACCGAATCGTAGAGCATCGGTAGTCCACAAAACTGAGCGACTGACTGGGACCGCCCCCACAATCCACCAGCATCCCCGGCGGACGTCCAAACCGAAGGGGGCACCTCAAATCTTCTTCCAAGTACATTCAAAGGGTAAATGGGCGATCAGCTATAGGCCCGAGGTCCCCCGCCTGATTGCACGCGGTGTACCAGGAAGAAAAGACGTAGGGAGCCCTGTCGGGTCGTGTAAAACCGCGGGGGCGCGGGGATCGAGGTGAAAGCAAATGATCCACCAAGACCATCCCCGTCCGGGGGAGGGAAGGGGATATGGACGTCATACACCATCGTAATCCAGCGGCGGAGGCGGCTAGTGTGGTCAGATGACGGGTGTGATCATAAGCTAAGCGGCCAACTCTTTCAGGGATTTTTGTTTTGATTATTAGAGTGCTGTTTCTGAAGGCTTCTTGCATCACCAGCTATCTGGAGCGCAATCCCACTCCCCTGCACATCATCTGTGGAAGTGTTATTCCGCAGGGTATATGCCTGAACCTGGTGTGTATTCATCGTAAAGGCACCAGACTGGGATTGGCCAGCCAGGGGGGAAGGTCCTCGTTCTAATATTTAGCCCAGCTTTAACCTCATTATTCATGATGATCAGGAGTGTGTGCAGTACGTGGAATCTCCCAGAACAAAGCTCTGGATGATGCACCATAAGCCTTGGTACAGTAATGCTTCAGGTACGCAAAGCCGTAAAGCAAGAAACCCAACATGACGAAGCACGGTAAACTGGACCTTCGGACCATGGCCAATATTGGTCGGAGGTGCGCAATGGAAGTGTGTATGTCCAATGTCTAGCTATTCCAGGGTAAAATCGTCCGCTGATCACGATTCTGGCATCCGCTGAGGCCGTCGATTATTCCTGCAGCACTGACGTTTTTGACCTCGAAAATGAATGCCGCTCAACGCTGTGCAATTACACAACGGCGAGAAGGACACCTCCGTTCGAGCCATAAATGAGCCTCCGGAACCCGGCCGAAGACGTCTCTCTAGAGCAGTTTGACACGTAGAATCCAAATATTGCACTCGCCGGCAGCCATTCTCATCGTGTGAAGAGGTATGAAGCGACAAAGAAGCGCCCATGGTGACATCACTGGCTTTGAAAAGAGACGATGTTCAAACGGATATCTCTATGCCCCGCCGAGTCTCGCAGGTGAACTACAAATATGTTCAATGGGTGTAGAAGCATTGAACAATAGTCTATCTCCCAATAATAATCGATCTATGGCAATCGCTTCCCATGGTCCGATCGCTTGCTTTAAGCCTGTTTTTGTAGATTCGCCGATCGATCGCCTTTCATCTTACGTACCTGTAGCATCGAAAACCAAAGCTTATGTATCTGCTGGTCAACAATGAGTGCCTGTCAGAACAATCCGGGCTTGTTTAAGACTTTCCTTGACCCCCAGGTGACGAGTGATAAGCAGTTTTGCTGGAGAGGGCTAAATGAAGAAAAGCTCCTCAATGGAACGCACAGAGAACACTCTCGAAATTTCTCGACAAATATTGAGAGTTGGCTATCGATTAACGGAGATGGGCTCAACAAAGAAGAGCCCCAGAAAAGAAGCCTCTAGCTAGGAAGGTTTAAATGAAACATCGAAAGAACCTGACATTCGGCATAACCGAAGTCACAGTGCCAGGATCCTATATGGGCCTAAGACAGACCACAAGTATCAACAACAATAAAATGGGTGAGCAACAAAGCAAGTATGGTCGTAAGCTGCAACATTAAAAATAAATCAAAACGATGCTGTTGTTGGTGATGCTGCAGCCAGCAAGGTCCGCTGACCCGTCAGCGGCAGACATCCCTTTAGCAACAAATCACAATAGAATTGAAGTATTAGTATTTGATTTATGCAAGCCTCTTATGCCCTGGGAGCCTCCCCTCGTTTGATTGTAATTGAATCCCGTTCTGCAGTAGAGGCACACCAGCAGTACGATCCAGAAAGCCCATCTTTCATCACACCCAAACGGCGGTTGTTCTTGTAGACAGTCAAAGTACCTCTGACCAAATTCAGCAGCATACCAAAAGTGCCACCCGAACCACAACCCTCAATTCCCACCACACAACTTTCTCCTTTATCATCCCGATTGGTCCAGAACATGTGTCCCCTGCGGCCGCTGTATAGACAAATATTCACATTGTCAATGCCCCATTCATCGGATCTTTCGGCCAAGAAATCATCATACAACGATCGGTTAAAGAAAGTAAAGTGGCCATCAGCATATCCTGTCCAGATCCAGATTTGGCATTGGCCGAACAATACCCATTGGGATTTTGTGATTTGAAACTCGTCTGCGCAGTGAATACCTAAATCCATGACAAAGTAGCTCGCAACTGCTGTTCTGCAAGCAACTATGTCATGGAGTCGGGTATTCACTACACAGAATTTCACGTTGCAGGATTCCCTTTCACGATGGACATTGGTATTGTTCGGCCGATGCCAAACCTGGATCCGGAAAGATATGCCAATGAGCCGTTTAGTTTCTTTATGAGTTATTTGCGTGAAGATTTCTTGGCCGTGAGAACCGACAATTGGGGCAGTGGCAACGTGCATACATGTGATTGCAACTTCTACTCTGGAACAACCAGCTGGACAAATTAGGCCGGTGAAGAACGATGCGAGATAAATTGGGAGGGGATGGAAGGTTACGAAGCTGGTGATACTATCGGCATGCAGCTGAATTTAGACGAGGGCACGTTGACAGTCTACAGGAACAATCGTCGTTTAGGCGTGATGAAGGGTGGGCTATCTGGGTCGTACTGTTGGTGTGCCACTATGGCAAAGGCTACCATTACAATTGAAAGGTGCGATCCTCCCACGGCATGAAAGACTGTTTCGTAGTTCAATGGTGATAGCCCCCATCTTGTCTCAAATTTTAGGACAGGACAGCGGACCACAAAGAATAATACTGATCTAACGACTTAAGATCAAAACAGAGCCACACCAGCAAGTTGCTGCTGACTTCATTCATCAAGCGAACTGTACTTGCCAAGAGTTCCAGCCTCAATGGCGCCCGCTAATGTATGCAAAACAAAGAGAATGGACGTACAGGGTTAGTCTCACGTTAAATTCCATGAACGCAATGGTCGCCTTTTGATGCCTATCTATCCTTACGGTTGGTCCCCCCAGCGGTTGCAGCGGATCCTATCTCGACGTCCGACTCCACCGTGAGTCCGTACCAGATCGAGCCAACCGCGGAAACGAGCGCGACGATCCGAAACGGCAGTGCAAACTCGTCGGCCGACGCAGCAGCCACCGCCGCCGACGCCGAAGACGACGATGTCTGCGCGGCGCCGTCGAGCAGCATCCCGAACAAGCTCACCATGGCCGATCCCGATACGGCCGCGGCAACATTGCCCAACGCGTAGACCGACCCGGCCTTCGGTGGCGACGCCACGTCGAGGTGCGAGACGGAGACGGCCCCCAACGACAGGGCGCTCAGGGTCTGCGCCGCGCCGAACAGGACCGCGGGGGGGAGCAGCAGCTGCTCGAGTCCTTCCGTCCCCGCTGTCGCCACGCCCGGTCGGGTCAGCGCGACGAGAACGAGAGCCGGTCCCACGCCGCTGACCACCTGGAGCGCCCTCCTGGTCGTCCTCGTCCCGATCCTCGTCGACAAACCGTCCGCGGCGGTCCCAACCCCGACTCCGACGGCCGCCTGCGCGATCTGGGGGAGTATCAGCGACGCCGCGGCGGCGCTCGCCGTCACTGCCACGGCCGAGACGCCCGGGGGAAGGTCGGAGGCACCCGCCGCCACGGCGTCGGCGACCTCGCCCTGCGTAGGACCGAGCCGCTCGAGGTACAGCGGACCCCACGAGGCGATGGAGTAGAGGAGGGCGCCCTGCCCGACCTGCGCGGCGAGGATGGCCCGTCCGCTCCTCGACAGGACGGTCTCGCGCGCCACGTCGACGGTGTCAGATATCAGGTCTTTCGCGCCGGCCGCGAGACCGCTGCGAGTCTCAACATCCAGATTGACATCCGGCTTTGTGAACAGCCCCATCGAAAGGTCAAACTCGTCCCTGAAGAACACCAGGCAGACCAGCGACAGGACGCCGTTGGCGTAGAAGACCAGCGGCCACACCGGCCCGTCGAAGCCCACCCGGAGGAGGCAGGACTGGAAGCCCGGGGAGTAGAGCCCCCAAGCCGAGAGGTACGCCCACGCCGAGCCCAGGTAGCAGCCGGCGATCACGATCGACGACGCGGTGGCCTTGACGTCCGCCCTCCCGCCGCAGTGGCTGCAGTCGCTGCTTCCCCCCTCGGCGTCCGCCTCGTCGTCGCTCTCTCCGCCGCCACCGACGGCCCGCCCCGACGTGGTGGCGCTGACCCCCGCCATGGCCGCCGGCAGGAGCAGCCCCTCCATGAGGCCCAGGCAGAACCGGTCGGCCGACGCCCAGGCCGGTCCCGCCGACGCCGCCAGCGGGAAGAGGAGCGTGGCGATCCCCGTCAGGAACAGCGACAGAGGCAGCACGGACCGGAAGCGCTCGTCGTCCCGTCTCCTGTTGCTGCTGCTAGTGAGCCGCCCGCCGCCGTCCATCAGCCTCAGCCCGTCCTCCTCACCGCCGCCTATGTCCCGACGGTCCGCCGCCCCGCCGCCGGCGAGGACGCCCCCCGCCACCTGCGTCAGCGCGTAGCCGGCGAAGAAGGCCGACTGGACGCCGCCGAGCTGCGACTCGGACCAGCCCAGGGAGTCGAGGAGCGAGCTCGCGGCCACGGCCGACGTGCCCCGGTCCGCGTAGCTTACCGCCGCGGCGACGGACGAGGCGGCCGACCACCGGAGGGCCGAGGGAGGGAGGAGGGGACGCGAGTGGGGCCTGCGGCCGCCGGTTCCGGTCCTCATTTTACGTCCTTCTGGCGGAGAAGGCCAAACCAAGAGTCTGGAACCGGCGAACTGGCGAATTCCTCCCGCACTGACAGACGCACACAGGCCACACAGGGCGGCGCGGCGCACAGAACAGTGAGTTGAGTGAGTTCTTTTGAGGATTCGTAAAAAGCCCGGACCTGGCTCGGCTCTGGGGTGATTTGGGTTCGGAAAAGGAAGGGGAAGGCCCAGTGAACAGACCAGAGGCTTGGAGCTTGCAAAGATGGCGGACGACGGTGGCGTGGTAAAAAGACTGAAGACGGCAGAAGGTGGCCAGGATGGCGTTGTCACTGCCGAGGAAGCGGCGCAGCTGCGGAGGAGGATCGTCGAGCTCGAATCTGAGATTGAACAGCTTCGTCGGCGCGGCCAAGGAGAAGGCGACCACGAGGTGCTGCCCGTCGTCACCGAAGTCAACGTTACCGTTAGCACCGCGGTCGATCTGTCCCGCGTCACCACGGGTATTGTCACCCACATCACTTCGTTCCTCGGGAAACCACGCGAGCTGCTCAACCTGGCCCTGACGTGCAAATCTTTCGGGTGGCGCCAGCCCGTGTCGACTCTGAACTGGTCATTGGTCGAGGAGGTTTCGCGGCAGGCAGTGTGTTCGAGGGCCACTGACAACGAGATGGGCTGCCTTCCGCAGTATGTCAGAGGTGCGACAACGTGGCTTTCTATCCTCCACAGGCATGAGCACCTGCTGGTGTTCGATGTCCTGCTCGGTGGCTACATCGAACATCCAAATGGGGACAAAACTGCAGTTTGCTCAACAGGCGATGATGGAGGTTATTGCCTTAGTGTTGCGGTGTCGAGCAGCTACGTCATGAGGTCCGGGGCTCACTATGCCGAATTTCTAATCACTGGTGAACCTTACATTGGAATCGTGAGGCCAATGCCAGGTCTGGACACTGGTGCCTACCAAGAAGAAGATTTTTGCTTCATCGGTGACGATGATTTGTATGCTGTTTTCCTCGCGCAAAGATCTGATGATTGGGGCGACAGCAATGTTCATGAATGTGATTTTAGCTGTGAAGAGGGAACACTGAGCTTTACTGCCTGGGAAGAAAACGCAACTGATGAAATAAGTAATTACGATTGGGATGGAATGGAACCTTGTCAATCAGGCGACACTGTTGGTATGCTGCTGAATTTTAACGAGGGCACATTGACAGTCTACAGGAATAATCGCCGTCTAGGTGTCTTGAAGGATGGGCTGTCTGGGCCGTACTGCTGGTACGTCAATTTGTTGAAACGCAGTGCCGACGCAGTTTCAATCAAAAGAGGCACCCATCCAAATTCGGACGGAGCAACGTCAGTCTAATTGCGAATCCAAAAGGCTATTCAGGGATATGTCTTGAGTTTTGGGCATCCTGCCAATTTTTCGATCGTAGGTATCCGGGGAAGGGTCAGAGGGCACGGATCGAGTCCGTTCTACATCACCCCTAGAAACCAAATTTATTTGGATTATTTTAGGCATCTTGACCTAGATAGTAGAAACACTCGTACAGACCTCTGCAAAAGTTGATTGTTGTGTACATGTGTCCCCCTCGCATCAGGCACTGAAAAAGTTAATTGTTGTGAGCGTGTGCCCCTGGAACGGATTCGGGCCTCATTTTCCTTCTTTCGGGCGAACAAGGCCAACTTGTTCTCCGACGTGCGTTCCGAGTTCCCCAGATCCGCGAGTTGAGTGAGTTCTTTTGAGGATTCGTAAATTTCCAAGGCAGGCGTCTCATAATCGTACGATGGGGTGCCGGCTGGCGCGCCGATATCGTGCGATATCGTGAGTGTGAGTGGGGAGGGACCCGACGCG
>JAAMXK010013446.1:2579-12886 GCA_019693575.1 Thalassiosira oceanica | reverse complement strand
AGCTACTAGCGTACGATTTGTACGGCGAAAACATACCACGGACGTGTTTTTGAAACCGCACGGCCTTTATAGGTACAATTGAGCCAAAGACAATACCTCAATATCGTACAAATACTCTGTGTGTCAGGAGATACTGCAACGCCGTGTTGGGGCGTGCGATAACTAACTTGTGCCCACCCCCCGCCAGCCCCGCCCCTGAACCCCGCGGGCGGTCTCCCTTCACCCCACCCTAAGCCTATTCTAATAGACTTCTGGCGTCATGTCGAGGCACAGAAATCTTCACAACTTGGACGAAGACGACTACTACGACGACTATGATGATGGCTACTACGACGAGGACGGAGGTGAGCTGCTTGAAGACTCATGCGGCCTAATGTTTCTCCATGACTATGACGATTGACGTAAATCTTTTCAGAGTATTACGATGACGATGAGTATTACGCAGAGCAAGTGAAGAAGGAGAAAGAGAGAAAAGCGAAGGAAGAGGCTGCCAAAAAGGCAAAGGCGAATCAAATCAAGCAGCAGAAACTTCAAGAGCAGAAAAAACAGCTGGAGAAGAAGACGTCGCAAACAGCCGCGCCCGCCAAGAAGGGATCTGTATCCAGTGGAGGGGGTATATCCGTTGGCAGTGTCCAGCCCCCAAAGAAAAATGTCGTCGTATCCGATATCTCGAACAACCCGAACAACTATCTCAACGATCCAATTCCGAGTTTACCTCAAAACGTCCTAAAGGAGCTCAAGTCAGACAACAACGGCATACGGTCGCATCTATCACTCGTCATTTTGGGGCATGTGGATGCAGGTAAAAGCACGCTCACTGGACGGCTTATGCTTTCACTTAATCATGTATCCCAAAGACAGCTCCAGAAATACCAGAAGGCCGCCACGACGATCGGAAAATCATCGTTCGCGCTAGCATGGTTTTGCGACGAAGACGAATCGGAGCGCGAGCGTGGCGTTACCATAGACATCGCCACAAAGTTCGTGCGAACAGAAAACTTCGACTTCACAGTGTTGGACGCTCCTGGCCACAAGGACTTTATTCCGAATATGATTAGCGGGACGGCGAGCGCAGATGCCGGACTGCTAGTCGTGGCGGCCACTACGGGAGAATTCGAAGCGGGCTTTGCCAGGGGAGACGATGACGGGGACGGGAGCCGATTCGTAGGACAGACGAGGGAGCATATAGTGCTGTCACGGGGACTAGGGGTGACTCAGATCGTTGTGGCTGTGAACAAATTAGACGCTGCTGATCCTGCATGGAGCAAGGCAAGGTTCGAGCACATCCAAGGTTTAGTGCTTGACTTCTTGAAGCAAAACGGCTTCAAGGAGAAGAGGATAAAATTCGTTCCCGTCAGTGGTCTCACTGGAGTGAACATGACAAGAGAAGGCAAGCTAGAGGACGAAGAGGGTATGAAGTTATTACGAAAATGGTACAATGGGCCAACCCTGATAGAGGCTTTGGATGGATTTGTGCCTGCCAAAAGGGACTTTGAAAAACCGTTACGATCTATCGTAACTGATGTATCGTCTGAGGGGAAGAATGTGACCGTGCGTGCTAGAATTGTTCAGGGTTTCGTCCGTGCGAGCGATGGAGTCACTGTCCTACCGATTGGGGACAACGCCAATGTTGTGCGTGTTGAGAGAGGCAAGGCAGAAAAAGAGGGCGCGTCGGCATACTCATACGCCAATGCTCAGGACAAATGCCAATCTAGGGATGGGCTGAAGGAAATCGGCGAGATAGCCGAGATTCAGAATTGCGTACTTGCGGGAGAAATCGCCGAGCTGACGCTGTCAGGCATCGACGTCGCTAGGTTGAGTCCTGGGTGCGTAATCAGCCATCGACATCCATCGCTGAGACCGAAAGTGAAGCGTAGGTTCGAGGCCCGAGTCATGGTAATGGACAAACTTGCCGTGCCGATAATCAGAGGCTCGCAGGTGTTGCTGCACATGTCATCAATTGACGTTCCTGCTGTTTTGAGCAAACTAATTTCCTCTGAAAGGAGAGGTGATGCGACGCCTCGACAAAACCCCCGAGTCCTTTCGGGAGGTGTCACAGCTACTGTCGAGATTACTCTGAGCGAAAAATTGGTCCTCGAAGAGTCTAACCAATGTAAAGCTCTCGGGAGATTTGTCCTTCGTCGAGGCGGTGATACTGTTGCTGTCGGTCTTATTGATAAAGTGCTCTAACCCAACTTAGATACGACCACGTCTAACTCTACCTACGTCTCTCATGTAGCTGCAGAATGAACAATCGCCGTCCTTCCGACCAGATACCATTTGGAACTCGCCCTCGCGCAGAAATAGATCCATAGAACCTGGCACTTCGCCGGCACCAATGCCTTTTCCGGAAATTTTCCCGCTTTCCATACCTAGAGTAGAAAGCCACCCCGGCCCGCTCTTCTCCCGGGACCCGCTTTCTCGTGGAGTTAAATCTCAGGTAACTTTTTTCATTATCTAAGATTGAACTCATCCAGGACGTTCGAGTTCGATGAACGATGAACCGTAGCCTGGGCATGGGATGAACACTTCGTCTTGTCTGGGAGGACGCCCCCCGGTTGTAGAATGAATTCGCCGCGACCGGCTTATTGTGTGTCCCCTGGTGGCCCCGGTGCCCCCGGTGCCCCCCTACCCTCGCAACGGGTGACTCTACGCAACCACAAAACGCCGGTGCTTTCCCTCATCGTCGCAGTGATCGCAACTATCATCACACCGATGGCAGCGATTGACGACAATGCCCGCAGTCGCGATGACGACTCACCGTTGTGCCAAGCGCGACAGTTGGTGGCTCCTGCTGCTTTCGACACAGGTGGGAGGGGTGTCATCGTCCATTTATTTATGAAACCACCTTCTTCCGCTCATTTATCGAAACCCTATCTATTGTCTAAAGTCGATGCAGAATTCGAGAACGACTTATTCTGGCGAGAGCATGCTCAACTGCTACGCCTAGGTTGGAGCGAATGGCAGCAATCCCATAATACCAACAACGCTGAGTATGTTGACGTCCTTGACCCGGCGTTGTCGCGCGTGCTAGACGATGCAAGTTTTCAACCATCCGAGGAGACCGAGTCAAAAGTGTTCTCGTACTGGACGAGCAAGTCCACGTCTCCGCCGAAAGGAGTGTATTCAGCACGGGTCCTATCTCGGGATGGAGTCGCGCACCTTCGAAACCTCCTTGATTCGGCGACGTCAGCTGGCATACCTCTTCGACGGCCTAATGCCATGAATCGAAATGGATTGATCATCGACCCCAACGTCGACGGGGCCCTCCCGCTTCAGCCTCTCGTGAAAACGATCGAGGACTTGGTTGACAAACTGTTGAGACCTGTCGGCAGAATGCTTTTTCCAGATCGAATCAGCTGTGGCGATGACATCAATTACTATGCCTTCACAATTCGCTACCAATCCGAAGCCGACGAAACTCCCAGCGCGACACCAAGAGACGTAGAGCTCAAAGAGCACAGCGATGCGTCTGTTGTTGTAAGTGTTGACATTTATTCGTTTCGTTTTTTACTTTGTCTGGCCTGTATGAACTCGAGACCTCACAATTTGCAATTACATACATTCTGCCGGGTCTGAATGAATAATATCACACACCCAAGACGATGAACATAAACTTGAACCTGCCGAATGAAACAAATTATGACGGCTCCCAGGTAGGAATATTCAAGTTTGGTTACATTCTTGGCCAACTTACTTGCAACTGACGGTTTTCTTCTCCGTCGTAGATTTTTTTTCGGTCGTTCCCAGAAAATAGTACTTGCGCCTCTGGAGATGGGAATGATTTCAACGAAATTCGCTTCTCGCCAGGCATGGGCCTGATTCATTTAGGAGCACACCGCCATGGATCATCGCCGACTAGCTCCGGCTCAAGGTACAATATTGTGATATGGTTATTCGGAATGGACGGGGACGTAAGGGTTGCTCCATATAAAGACAGTGAGCGACTAACACCCCACCAACGGTGGAGAGGATGTAGCAGTGAAGGAAGTTTCGATGCTGCTATGATGAATAGAGGATGAAACAGGCCATTGTCTTCGCTCCCAATCGAGCAAAGGCTTAATGGCCTTGACCAGGCAAGAGCCCAGGCTGGGCCTCAACAACCGATGCAGGAAGCCGCAAACGTAGCTTGTGTTGCTCATGATGAAGAAAGTCCAGAAGGCAGTGAGATCTCGACAACCAACCGCAAGATCGCATCGGCCTGATTGAGAGCAAAACAATGGCGGCTACAGCTCAAAGAACCGAGTGCCCTAAACTTGAATTTGGTTGACTTATACTAGAAACAAGTACTATTTACTTTTCTCAACGGAGTTTTGGTGAGATACAAAAAGCATTCAGAATGACACACTGTAATTAAATTCAACGACAAAAGGTTCATGATGATTCGCTGCTACTGCATGGCGGTGTAGAACCCGTGCCGGTAGAACCCGCAACCCTACACCCTCAGCCCTCCTATACCGGGCCGGAAACCAGCTTCGATCAAGGCATCCCTCAGCCCCGAGAGGAGTTGTTCGATCAAAGGCGGAACAGATTGTCCGCGCTACGGACAGTACGGACACGGTGACACGCCACGGACACAGCGACAACCCCGTGTCCACTGCCGTATCGCCCCTCTCCTCTACGAGAGCAAGAGCCCACCCACTCGAGAGGACGGGCCTACCAGCAACGTTGAGGACGCCTCCGAGTATTACCAAAACGCCGGGAGCCCACGATAGGAACTGCTGAGGTTACCCGTTAAATGAGTTGGGGGGTCATCCGAATTATTTTAGATCGTGAGAACTAACAGAGAAGCCGGGCGGGGGAATAGGCACCATGTTGAAGAGGCGACTATCATCCAGGCGATCGACGAAGATCAGCAACAGACATCCACCGAGCACCACGCTTCGATTGGAGGGGATAGTCGTCCAGAAACGTTTGGCACACGTTGAAACTACGAGGTATCTTGTGTTGGACTTCTTGACTGGCTCCATTTCTGTCTACAAAAAACCACCCCCTAAGAATGACTTGGCGGCCGCGCAGTCCCAATCGGTTAGGGCTTCCTCATCGTCAAAGGTGATGTCCAGTCTGAAAAGATCCGTATCGGACTCGGACGCATCATCCAAGTCGAACGTAACCTGCGAACATTTGGCGCACGTGGTGCGAAAACCGAGGATTTCTTTGGATGACTCCTCCTGGGAACCGAAGTTCACTGTGCCAGGTAAGATGACCATCGAATGAAATTCTCTTTGCGGACACCCTGATATTTGACGCGAAACAGGAACTGTGAATTGGCAACTCCGGTGAGGCTTGACAGTAGACGTTGCTGGATCTGACCGATCACCCCCCCTTTCACCTTTTGCGTATTCTTCTACGAAGAGACGTCCAGAATGACGAGAATCTATTCTATCTTGTTCTTCCAGCAGACTATGATGTGAAAGATTCTGATGCCGAGGTGGTGTCCATGATGCGGCTTAAGGACGGGAGCATATCATACCGACATCTCAACTCTGCCATGCTGGGCGCTATTGACGAGTCAGAGTCTGCATCAGCTGGGGCCGATGCAAACTTCTTCCGTGGAGACGCGACAAAAATGAAATCCATGGAATCGGATGTTAGCGTATCGTCGACATCTTCTTCCTCGTCAAGGTTTCAGCGGCCATCCTTTGGCAAAAGTAAGCGTTCTCGGACCGGGGAGCAGGAGAAGGTGTTCCAATTTCGGGTTCTTCTCGACGGCAACGAGAAATTCATTTGGCTGCAGGCTGCTGCCGAGCTCGGCCGGCTGAATAATGTTTCTGCTGTGAAAGCGGTCTCGTCTACCATGGCAAAGTAAGTTTTTCGCCGTTCTTGCCGTCTGAGCGAATCGCTGACATTCCTGTTCAGGAAACTTTTCCATTTGCCCTCGATAGGTTCCAAGACTAACAAACTAACATCGCTACGGTATGCAGAGTGGGCATGTCTTATCGATCAGAAGAAGAGCGTTACTAAATTTGAATTCGATATTCATGACGTGAGCAAACTGAAGGACCCTCAGGATGCATCCGAAGACAAATACAACTCGACGAAGCTGGTCAAAGTCCAGCCCACATACGCGTACAGAAATCGCCGAATGACAGAGAAGGACCTTTACAATGATATGGCCACCTCTAGTGAGAAATGGGAGGACTTCAGACAAGACGCATCCCTTGATCGCGACGAGAAGCCAATTGGTAGCGCTCATGTCGAAGTCTTAGCTTGTCACGGTTTGGTAAGCATGCTCATTGTCACTCGTCACTCGTCACCACATCATCATCATCAATCGTAGCAAATGCAGACTCACTTTTATTTGTCTACAGCCTAAATTGGACAAATTTACTGCAACGGACGCGGTGTGCTACTTTGTTTGTGGCCCGTTCGCTTTCGCAACAGATGTTATCGACGGCTTCATGAGCCCAGTTTGGCCGAGCAAATCCCGACGCGCTTGTATCTTTCCCATTTTCCATGCATACCAAAAACTGTTTGTCGGGGTATTCGATGACGATGGCGCCGTGAGTTGTTTCAGAAATTTAGATTTATGCACAGAAATAGCTGACCCCCACCCCCCACGCAATTTACGCCAGGCTGCAAATGACGACTTCGCTGGCCGTGCGGTTATCGATCTTGCAAGGCTTCGCCCTAACTCAGGTAGGTGCATCGAGAACTTATCCCCTCCAAGACTAACACCATTCATGCGCGCCACCCGCCCACAGTTTACGACATATTTCTCCCCCTTCGAATGTATCGAAATATGTACATCAGGGAACCTCGTGGCGTGATTCGCCTCCGAATACGCCTAGAGTGGGATGACGAGAAACAGGCGCTGCTATCGTATCTTAAGCGGCCCACAAAGACTGAGCTACTTGGAAATGCAGTCACGGTGAACTGCGCGGACTTGAAGGCTTTTCGCAACGTTGTTTTCACTGTTCAAGGCAAAGACGTGCCGGGGAGATTCAAGCAGACAGTGATGAAGGGGCTCCAACGTGAAATGAAGTTATACAAAACGATCATGAAGGTAGATTTCGGGTGTTCACCTACTTGCTTGGTGTCCCTACTCACTCAAACCTCGCCTGTTAGACTTCCATGAAGGAACTGATGAAGGACATCGTGATGTGGAAAGTACCACGTTTGAGCTTCTGTATCTTCCTTGCGTGGATGCATTGTGTGTATCAAAACTCCTTCAAGTTCGTACCTGTCTACTCGACCCTAGCCATCATTGCACTCCTCATCAGGAACTATTTTGAGTACGGAATAAACGATGAGTTCAATTTTGGCTTCTCGCCGATCACCCTCTCGGAGACAGTCCGTGTCCTCTTGTACGGGGGCCCAGGGACGAAATATATCAAGCCTATCAAAGTGGAACGGAAGGCAGATTCGACGACTAAAGGTAGCACAAGCGAGGACGAACTCGATAACGATGTGCTGGAGGACATGTTCAGCAATACCGGCAACAACAAATTTAGAATGGATTCCGATCATTTGGAGTTCCCCTTTTCGGAATCCGGCCGTTACTCCAAGAAAACCTTGTCTGAAGCATGTGTTGATTCGTCTGCAATATTAGCAGATGACGACGATGACGAAAATGGCTTGGGTCGGTCTGGAAAGTTAGCTTGTGAGTTGTCTTGTCCTCTGTGCGCGCACGCTTACGTGGCCACAGCCTAATTTCCGCCTGAAGCTCTAAGGAAATCGGCCAAGATTGGTGGCCGGAAGAATTCTCGCACCAAGGCTCGCCGTGATGATGACGATGACGACGATGAAGACGAGTTTGGCTTGATGGTCAAATCGTCCGTGGCACACCCGGAAAATGACGCCAACATCCCTCAAACCCCGCCTAGAAACGGGCCGTCCTCTCTCAATACCAATGGAGGGAACACTCTAACCAAAAAGAGTAGCGGAGTATTAGTTGTTGATACTTCGAAGGATGAGTTGCCAGTCTGGAAAAGAGTTACTGATCCACGTGGTCTTCCAGAACAAGATGCATCTGTCTCGGTCAAATCTAGGAAGACTCTGAAAGAAGAGATAATACACAACAAGGTGCGTAGAATGCCCCTCCGTTATGATCGAATCCCGAGTGATCTCACGCATTTTATTGTACGAAGAATCTTTTGCACAAAATGTCAATGCGCATGTTTGACGACAGAACCTACGTACTCCATCGCGACGATCCAATAGGCGAGGAATTAGCACTCATCAATGCCATCGGAATGAATAAACATAAAAATCCCATGATAGCCAAGATAGCGGAATATGTTGCCCCTGGGCTTGAGGGACTGAAAGTTGGCCTGTCAGTTTGGCGCGCGGCGTTCAATCTTTTCACGTGGAGGGATCCCTTTCTCACGTCGCTATTCTTTTTCGGGATCCTCTCTGTGTTATGCGTCTTGCTCATTTTTCCGTGGAGGCTTTTCTTCTTTGCGGCTGGTCTCGGAGCAGTTGGTCCACAGGTGAGAATGAGATTCAATTCTAGTTTGGTCGTCGCTCATTTATTACTTTCCCACAGAACTACGCCCTGCGTCTGGCTGGAGTCTTTGATAAGAAGAAGAAAGTGAAGGATAGTGCCGAGGTGGACATCCCTAAACGCGCGGGCAGCAGGCGATCTACGGTCGACAGTTTGGATTCAACCACCCGCAAATTTACCTTCCACAATCACCTCCTGACGAACAATGGCAATGATGCACGAGGGGGAAAAGAGGAGAAGCGAAGCAAACAAATAGCCCACCGTGCAGTGGTTCCGAATTCGCCGCTGATTTCGCGAAGGTTCTACGATTGGCCGCCAAATCCGTCTCTCTCGACGGTTGACCCGTTCGAGGGGTAACAAACACTGGAGGAACGTCAATGGTGAAACACGTTGTTCCAGGTTCGGAGGCAGCGAATCTCTTTACACCTTGCAACTCAGTGCGAGAAGGTGACAGAGATAGAGGTTGTCAGTGTTATGCGTGGAAGTTAATATATGAATGTTTTGATTTGAAGGAGTGTAGTTAATTAACGGATGATGTTTCAGTCAACCCAGTTAGTCTCATTTCATCGTCGTTTTTGCTGCTGCTGCTGCTGCTGCTGCATTGCCTCAACAGCATCTACTTATGCCAAGCTCGTTTAGTAGTGCACAGGAGCGATACAGCAAGCCACACGAGACACACCTAATCCCAACTTCACAAACTTCCCAACGTCTCTCAGGTTGACCCTCGGCCTATCACTGTCCCGACTTCTTCCCGGCTCATGTGTGCCCGCATCAGAACACCCCAGCCCGACCCCGGAACAGAAAACCCTCGTGAAGGCATTGCCGGCATCCCGACATAATCTCTCTTTCGTCTCCCAGTCAGTGGGCTCATTGACCTTCTCACCCCGAGCGATCGCTGCCTCCCTCTCACCCCTCTCGATCATTCTTTGCATTGAGTCGTCATGAATTGTCTCGACGAGGGTCGAAGCTGCTCTACTTCCAACCGCAGATCCTGCCATCGACGCCAACGAAGAGACGATTCTTCCGCCGCCAACCCTTGCACCTAGGATGCTCCCTGCAATTCCACCAATGACGGCTGCAGCACCCAACGCAGCGTTGAGCTCG
Organism: Thalassiosira oceanica; assembly: GCA_019693575.1. Lineage (NCBI taxonomy): Eukaryota > Bacillariophyta > Thalassiosirophyceae > Thalassiosirales > Thalassiosiraceae > Thalassiosira > Thalassiosira oceanica. The sequence continues at coordinate 3,336 of JAAMXK010013446.1, read as the reverse complement.
TCTTGACTCATTCCTCCCACAGTCTCGTCGAACATGTTCATGAAGTGTCGAAAGTCCCCATGTGTAGTATGCTGAGACTCCTGCCTTGCCTTCGTCTCCACATTGTGAGTATTACTGTAGGGTCCTGTTTGGCCCTTCCTCGCCGCCAGTTTCCTGTCATATGCAGCCCTCTTGCTAGAATCGCCAAGTACTTCATATGCCTGTCCAACGCGAACGAATTCCTCCCTGGCCCCTTCAACATTGTTGGGGTTCTTGTCAGGATGGTGCAACAAGGACGCCTTCAAGTAGGCTTTGCGAATCTGCTGAGAGTTGGCCGAGATTGGCACGCCGAGGATCTCATAGTAGTTTTCCTCCATAGTAAACTGTTTTATGTTCGATGTGAAACTGGCAACCCTGTTGTTACCGTTACCGGCCCGGCCACTTGGTCTTTCGAGAGTCTACTGGACTCGAACTCGAAAGGCCGGCCGACGATCGACAACCCAACCGAGCGCGTTCGACAGCAGCCGCCTTGGATTATCTCACGATCAGGATAGAGGAGCGGCCGAAGGAATGCCTTGAACCCTAGTCTAGCCGCTAAGTTGGCTTTTCGAGAGCCGTCCGGCGGGCCGGCGGGCCCGAGCGTTTGAGCGTTTGCTCGAGGTAGTTATATTTTAAAATCAAGCCCATTTTTTCGAAAAGTCGAAAGGTCCATGAATTCGAGTCGTAACACACGGCGCCGTGTCTAGCGGCACCATGTCTAGCGGCACCATGTGCGCGG
>JAAMXK010013439.1:0-12722 GCA_019693575.1 Thalassiosira oceanica | reverse complement strand
CACCCCGCCTTGCCCCGCCGCATCGCTACATACGATATCAAACATAGTACGATCGTACGATCGTCCTTCCCTACATTTCCGCCGTCGTTCCGCGCTCGTTGCCAGTCCAAGCAAGGTCTTTCATCCCGCCCCCGCCGCCACGTTTGCTATAGAACTACTGTTCTTACGCTCGCTTGTCCCTATGAGCACCGAGAAAATAAATAGTGACACCCTTCGCTTCAGACTTCGATCGGATTCGCTTGTCGCCCATCCATGCTTGCTTGCAGTGGGGGGCCGCCTTAATCTCTCTCTGCCCCCTGGCCACTACTATTGTAAAAGCGGCACACACGAGCTTTCGTATCTCACTGCACGGCACTACAGGGGGCCCGGGTCAGTCGCTCCTGCCTATTTTTGGCGGGAATGAAGCCGAAGCCGCCGCGCGGCGCATCAGTACGTATGTAGTAAAATAGCTAGTAAGATGCAATTGCGGATGCGATGATCGTCTGTGGCGCATCCAAAGCTGGTAGAAGCTAGCTAGAGTGGAACAGTACAGTATCCGTTTTTCAGGCAGAGGAAGGATCCAAATCGGCTTGCTCTCAATGGATCCTAAGTCCTACTAAGTACAGCGCTCTTACAGAGCGGTGTAGGATCCATTGAGAAACGACCCGGTTGGGCACTTCCTTTGCAGGGAAAATTCAAAGCAATAAAATATATCCCACAATTCCATCTTATTTTCGAAAGGATGCGGCTCAACTTAGTTACCCCTTATGGCATGTGTCGCAGTCTCTCCGCAGTCTGCCTACTCTATTAGTAGATAGCTAGTATCGTAGTATGCCGTTGATGCAGTTTGCAAGAAGCGTGGAAAGTCAACTTAGACTCTCTATCAGCCCCTGCTCTCACACACCTTATCCTCTGGCCTCTGGTCTGTTCTCTTCAGATATCCCTGTTCTGTTTAGATGATGAACAGCCCGATTAATAACCATGAGCAGGATGACTCCTTGCAGGTCAATCCCTGATTCGGAGTGAGGAGAGGAATAATGGTCCATTCGCATTGTCGACTTATTTAATTTATTCATTTACCAAAGAGCTATTTACCAAAGAGCTGCATGCATAAAAATTGAAACTATTACAGTGATGTCGGGGCTTCGTATTCACTCTCGTCTTGCGGGTCAACCATGATCTTCTGGTCCAAGATCTCGCTTCTGTGGGCCGCTAATATCGCGGCAAATGTACCCAGGAGTATGGACTGGACAAGGCAAATGAATCCACTGAGCCTTTCACCGTCAACTGACAAATCTTGCTCAAGTCGATCGTCGATGTACCCAAAGAGTCTAGTTTGCACAATTGTGTTAGTCAGTCATCTGCACCAGGGTGGGTGGTAACACTCACACTAAGAACAGGAGCAGAAACATTTGGGATGCGGCGACAACACTCCCCATGAAAAATCCGACCGCAATGGAATTCTGAAACTTCCTCATGATCACGGTACCCCCAATGCAAATAATGAGCAAGACAATTGCTGACCAAAGGCTAACGAATGACTCCGTTCCCCCGCGAGAACCCATCGCAAATATTGCCACACATACTTGGATGACCGATATGAAGAGTATGCAGTACCTGTGTGCGTGGAGTGAAGTGACAGAGTGCTCTCGTAAGTTTTCACCTTGCCTTCAGGCCTTCAGCATTGGAACACACCGCCACGCAGCTTACCACCAGCCCGCAATCAACCTCCTCGAGCTTCCATCACACAAAGTGATGCTGAGATACGTCGTGAGGCTGGCGAGTGCGGTCGACATATCACTCTCAGTCCTCTCAGGCAGTCTCGGGGTTGCTTTTGAGATACGAAGGTCGGCAGTAGGTGCCGATAATACCTGCCAATGTCGGACTTGGGCGTGCGCGTCCAACCACCCTTTCTCTGCGTGCGCCTAAAGCCGATACACGTGCGAGTGAAACGGACGACCAAATTCAATGAGTATCGGCAGTGGGGATAGTGCTCTGCTGATCCAAGAGGCTAGAAACAAGATCCGATGCCCGGTACTTATGGCGTTTCTGATCGAACTGATCGAGCAGGAGATGAGGCGAGAAAATAAAGGAGGCGGAAACTTTACGCAGCAGCTTTTGGCAGAAACGTACCGGGCCGGGGGGCCTGCCCACAGCGGCCACCAGCGCGGGCGGGCAGCGGCCTTATCAGTTTCCTTTGCTTTGGAAGACCAACGCAGTTACGATGGTTCCTCTCGATCCTTCTTCCCACGGACGCCTGAATGCCCTGTCTCCTGCAAATGCTCCCGAGAAGAAGGGGGGATGAACTCGGTGGTCTATTTGGCGTTAGTTGCTGTCGTGTCTTGTCGCATTTCTTGTGCCTACCTCAGCATCCGAATCCGAGTGACGAGGACACCGAAACGATCGCCGAACATCGTCAGCGTTGTCAGTGCCGTCCCACCGGGCATAGTCGAGAGCGGCGATGTAGCTGTCATCGATGAAGTAATAAGCGGGAATGGGCCGAAGAGGTTGAATGTACCGAATGTAGCGCCAGTAGTATTTGGAGAACAGGAACAGGACGATGATGACACACATAGTACCAATCGGCGGAGGGCAGTGCTGCAGGTCCTCTCTCTGTCGCTTTTGTCGTCGTTCGTGCCTCCATCGGCGAGTGCGTCTCCCGAGATTGACAAATCGGGATTGTTATTCTCGCCGAAGAATGAAATGGTCAAGGGAGGCAGCAACGCAGCTCGTGGTGTTCCACTGAAGGAGGTCGATGCAAGGAAACGCAAGCAGAGCCCATCTAGTTTACTCAAAAGCACTGGATTACTCCAAGACGTCTACGACACTCGGTTCATCACTTACCTGGCTAGATTTCTCCTGGTATTTGATCCTTACGCAGCTGCTTGGTGGAGAAAGTCGCTGTCGCGTCCAGATGTCAAGGACGATGCCCCCAAATCAAAGGAGGAGACTTCGAAACAACAGTTCGCCGAATTCGCGGAGAGTGTCGAGCTCGGGCTCGTGGACTACTTCCTTGGTCCGTACGGGTCCTATGCATCTGTGGCCGCAGCTAAGGCAGGGATCTCGGCCAAAGAAGCAGCGAGCTCGAGGCGAGATGAGGAAGACCCGTCCATCTTCAACTTTCTCAGTTTCGCACGTTCCAGATCAGGTTATGTGGAAACGTCAATGATGACCAAGAGAAAGTCGAGGGACTCAGGAAAGAAAAACGATCTTGCACGGCAGGGAGTACTGAACCTATTTTCGTTGCTGAAGGCCCGCTATACTTCGCTTGAGGAGAAGAAACAGTTGGCACTTTTGTTCAGTCTCGTCACAAATCCAGACTGGCAGCCGACGAAAGAGATCCAGGGACTTCTGGGAGAGATCGACAACGCATCAATAAGCTCCATCGAGCTCGTGGATCTGTCGATGGATCCAAGCAATCAGTTACCCTTTCGGTTGTCGAGTCGTCGAGGGGGGGGCTTTGCGAAGGGCGATGCAGACAACATTATAAGAGTTGAAAACCCGAGTCCGCTCGGATCAGACTATCGATTGGCCAAAGTCAGGGCAATTCTACAACCGACATCTCGCATCCTGAGGATTAAGGTGATTGATGGCGGGCTTGGATACGCAGACACGGAGGTGGTAGTCAGTCAGAGAGGCGCCTCAAGGTGCGAAGCTGCAGCTGTATTGGACAGAAATGGTAGCGTCACTGAGGTCATTGTCTTAAATCCAGGCCGGGGCTACGGTCAAGCCACAAACAGCCTCGACGGAAGCCCTGTGCTGCCCAGGGTGGAAATAAAACCCCGCCGACAGAAGAAATCTTCTGCCTTCAGACCTGCTATGTTCAGGCCGGCCAGAGCAGTGGCAGAGCTTGAATATCAAGTCGTTGGTGCCGAGGTCATTGATGGTGGGACAGGGTACCTACTTGATCGGCCACCCCAAGTTACGCTCGAGCTTCCCGAGTCAGATCCTGACTATTATAACGTGGCTCAAGCCTTCAGCCGCACAAAAACTGCCTACAAAGACGAGGAAAGCCAACAACTTCTCTCAGCTTCTGTAACACAAATGAAGACTTCCAGTGGCGACTTGGTCAGTACGAGAGCAGTTGATGTTGACATGGGGGTGACTACTTTGAGCAGTGAAGATCTGCAACTGATTCGAAACGATCCAGCGGCGTTGCTCCCTTCTGACCTGCGACCTCGTTTCTCGAGATTCGACTCTGTCAATAGCACGAACCCGCTAGAAACAGGCTTCTACTACGTGCCATTTCTTCCTCCACCATCGGCGGCTACGGCTGTTATACTCGGAAAATCTTTCTTCCGATCAGTCGATATGTTCGGAGGCATCGCTAAGGCCCCGGTCACCAAAACGGCGCTCACTTTGAGCGGCGATCAATACTTGCGTCTGGCTCTTAGCGGTGCTATTTGCACCGTTCTTGTTCGCACAGCGCTCAATCCACTTGAGTTAGTCAAGACGAAAATTCAACTTGGGAACGATGAAACCATCTTAAACTTGGCGAAGGAAAAGGCGAGCCCTGAGGATGAATCTGTATCCATCGGCACAAGCCAGGTGATTCAGAGCCTTATCGAAGTGCGCGGGCCGCTTTCGCTATTCCAAAGTGCTGACATCACTCTGATTACATCAATTGTGTTTGGATTGTTCGGGTTTGGGGCAACGGAACTGTTCAGACGCTCGTTCAGTGCTGTGTTCTTTGACGAGTCCTCAGCTTCTGGGCCGAGCGAGATCCTCCTGCTTGTGGCGGCTGGATTTGCAACGTTACTGACATGCCTAGCTGGCTCGCCTTTCGAGATATTGCGCGTTCGAAGCATGAGCATGGTCGAAAGCGAGCCCATCGCCACTGTGTTCAACTCATTTATCGTAAGTGTCGGCGACGCATATGAGAATTGCGCGAGTTCACTCACGTCTCTCCGAAGGAGGAAAACAGGGCAAGGAAAAAAGGAGTTCAACCTGCCATCGAGTCATCCACGGATACAAGACGCTTTGAACTTAGCGATGTGAAACCTCTGTGGTCATCGTTTAATCCGATCGTTGCTCGCGAACTACCCTTTGCAGGTATGAAGACTCGAACAATATATTGCCTGGATTTTGCTCAGCATGAGATGCTAATGATGATGCCGTTCCTCGCCGAAGTCACAAAGTTCCTAGTTTTCGACCTAGCTGCTTCTACCATCGCATCAGCAATCAATTCGTCAGGTGCCTTGGGAGACACCGAAATTCAAGTTGGTGTGGGTACTGCAGGACTGACGCTGTCAGCTTTGTCAGGAGCAATCGCCGGTGCGTTGCCCTCGGTATTCGGTTTGGCGCACTTACCTATCGTACATCCAACCTCTCAAAAAACTCTCCATCTTGGAAGGAATTTTCGGTGCATTTGTTTCTCATCCAGCTGATCTTATCTTGACGCTTACATCTGCATCTTCGAGGGGTGGCGACAGTAAGAACTGGCAAGAGATAGTGAGAGAACTGCTAAACGAGGACGGAGGCGTGCTGAATCTTTTCGCCGGCTTCCCGGCAAGAGCTGTGTTCTTCTTCCTTGTGATTGGATTGCAGTTCTTCCTCTATGACTACGTCAAGGTATTGCTGAATGTTGGGTCGGACGATCTGACGCTTGTCCTCGACGTTTTCTACGCTGTAAGGAAGGGACTAGTCTAAAAGATTGATTGGCACACAACCTACCAGCTAAGCTAAAAAATGCACATAGTTATCCTATCTAAATCGATGTCAACAAATGGCTGAGGATTTCGCCCGAGCAAGTGAGAAAAATTACAGCACTCTTGTGAAACGAGCGTGCATGATCATCTGCTTCAACTTCCCTTCTCGCAAGAGGTCCATTGTCTCATCTCCGCCCCCGATGGATTTGCCTTAAGGACGCGTTAAGACCACACGGTGCAAAAAATGAAGGTTCAGTCAAGCGTTACTAACCTGAGATGAACACATTTGGGACTGTCATCCTGCCATAGGAGATGGCAGCCACAGTCTTCTGGATTTTCATTGCTTCAGTGCCAAATTCGGTAAGTTCTACCACAAATGGCTTATTTGTGCCCATCTGAGATTCCAGCGCCTCCAAGGCTCGTGTACAGTGTGGGCTGAAGAAGAGGTTGCGAGCCGACATGTTAGTCGTATCTAACAAGGCAGTGCGCACCGCAATGACCCACCAGTAGAGTTTGCTAAAGACGACGACAGGGTTCGATGCGATTAATTGTTGTACGCAGGAGAGATCCACGAGATTGCAATCGCTGAAGTTTTTTCTCGCATCGACGACCGGACCTCCGACGGCCAGATCGAGCAAAGCTACCGGTCGATGGGGTTTGTCAACGGCCATCGGCTTCTCACCAGACTTTTGCTTGTCGTGCGATTTCAGGAGACCCTTTTTCTGCAAGTAGCGCTGCGCGTCGATCGCAGCTTTAGCACCGTCAGCTGATGCCGTAAGGGCTTGCCGGTAGACTACATCGGCGACATCGCCTGCCGCAAAGACACCGCTTAGAGAGGTTGCTGTCGAGTAGTCCCCATTCGTGCGAAGAAGGATATTATGATCGCCGCGGGAAAGCTCAACGCCTGTGTTTCTTTCTAGAAAAGCCGTGTTTGGGGTAGAGCCCAGCATCAGAAAAGCGCCATCGCATGGCAGAGAGATCATTGTATTCGCATCGGGATCTTCGACCCCATTCGACGCCCTGATTATTCGTATCTGCTGCAACTGACTGATGTCGTGCTTACGACTGACCCATTCTCTGACTACGTATGGTGTGTATACTTTGACGTTGGATGATGCCATGATTCTTCTGACGTCAACAGCATTCGAAGCCTTAAACTGATCCCGGCGATGAACCCAATATATGTTTTCAATCCCCAACCTGAGAAGTAAATTGATGGCATCAACGGCAGCGTCCCCTCCGCCAACAACGGCGACTCTCTTCGTTTCATCCTCCGCAGGGATGTATTTATCACCATCACACAACGCACAATTGTGAAGAGACACCCCCCACAGATGGCCCTCGTTCGCCAAATTTAGGCGGCGCGGGCTGGATCCAGAGGCGATGATTACCGTCCTCGCGAAAACGTGGTTCTTGTCCGAAGCTTCCGCCGCTGCCGATGTGTCTAAAGAGACTTGAATAACGGATGCGTCATCTTGTCCGACTTGCTGCAGGCCTGTCGCGAGAAGTGTCGGATGAACAAACTTGGCTTCATGGTTTGTCACCTGGCGCAGCATTCCATTTATCCAGGCACGGCCGTCCGACCCGCCGTCGTCTTCACCACCGCCAAAAGAGGGAAAGTTTCCCAGGCTTGATGTGCCCATTAAACTCCCCGACGACGGCGACCCTACGAGAAGCGTCGACATGCCCATGCGGGCTGCAAACAACCCGGCGCTCAGCCCTTCGTAGTGAATCGAAACCAGAAGCGAATGAGCCTTTCGTAAAACCAGTGCAAAGACCTTTGATCTGACCCACCCCCAGGACCGCAACCTACAATAAGACAGTCGAAGGGCCGGTCCGCATCTCCGCCGAGCGCCGGAGGCGCCGGATCATCCAAGGCGTAATACGAAACGACTGGCTTCCCATAGTCACCAAGTTCCCTCCCCCAGTCTTTCGATATTGGTGCGTTTCCTTGTCGAGGAAGAAGTCGGCTGGGAAGTACCGCTACGCTGATAATCAACAAAAGCACGGCGGCCATGCCCATTGTGCAATTTCGAAAAGCCATATCGTCGTCGTCGTTTCGTTCTTTGCCCGATGTGCCAGTACGGTATCTGTTGCCCGTGACGAACGGCAATGCCGCCGCAGATCGTCCATTCAGCGCTCTCCTGTTTCTCCTCAGGCGTGTCTTCGTTATCATGGTACGTCTAACAAACCCCGGCTGTTCCGCGCGTCGTCCGCCGTCAGGGTTGAAATTTAGACCCGTCGCACCACGACAAAGCACGGGGCACCGCGCCAAACGATGACGATGACGAGGACAGAACGCAACGAGGACCAGAGTGAAAACCTCCCGCCCAGAAGGTCTCCAGGTCAAAGTCCGGTTACCGGTTCGTACTTGCTCGCCCACATTGGACGAATAACCGAAGCTGATGAGGGAAATAGAAATAGTAATGTTGTATCGTCATCGATAATCGTACTTTACTTTGTGACCTTCGTAAATGGACTGTGCCTGTGCGTGAGGCCTGCTTATGTCCAGTAAGAATATCTCCGGTCTGATTAGGTTGGTCCGCTCTGTCTACTATTAGCTACATGTACCTATACCTACCTATATTGCGTGCGGTCAAGCGCGAGTGAAAGTGCGTCCTTGGCTGGCTAACTGGAGTAAGAAGAAGCCTGTTATTCTTGTTCTGGCCAATCTTGGCCAAAGAGCAATGCGATCAACAACATTTCGACGGCGACCCCCAGCCGGTTGTGAGATCGAGAGGCGCCAGAGAGCACTTCTCGACGACCATGGACCGGCCGCGTTGTTGCGTGGTTGCCACTCTTATCAACCTTACGTGTGCGCTGTCAGCCTCGGTTAGCGCCTTGTCTTTCGCTTTAGGTCGCGCTTCCATTTCTGGAAGAACGAACCCGCTACCAACTACCACATTCGCAACTCCTCCTGTCCAGGCATCATTCTTAGCGCCCCGGAGCGGACGGCGGCATTTCGGGTTGGCAGCCGCCGACGGAAGCGACGATGCCAACGATGAGTTTTCATGGCTGAAATCCCGATTGAACATCAACGCTAACGCCAGGGCCAAGGACACGGTTGACAAAACGATAAAAAAATCTGGCCTCGATGATAAGCGGCTGAAATCCCGATTGAACAACAACGCCAGGGCCAAGGACACGACGCTCGTTGACGAAAAGATAAGAAGATCTTTGGAGGGTCTCGAAGAAAAACGTGGGTTCTTTCCTCTGGGAGGGGCCGGAAGAGCGAGAATATGGGAAGACGAGATGTCACCGGTCGTGGTAAGCGATATGTGTGATCAGAGCGGCCGCTGGCTAACTGCAAAACTAAATTCTCGCCCCAGGCCTCGCTCTCTGGCATGGTGAACGTGGAAGCACTGGCAGCCCTGGTAAATTCAAATCAGACTGGCACCTCCTTGAACAAAGACGACGTTGATACTTCTGGGACGTCATTTCTCAACGGGGGTGCGTTGGTGTTTGATGATTTCATTCGAAATCTCATTCCTAGCGATTCGACTTCGGAGACAGCCAATGTTACGATTGATGACCTGACGAACTTCAGTGAAAATCAAGTTGCTCGCCAAGAGACGATATTACCATCTAGCCTTGTCAAAAGCGATAGGAATGTGGACGCCGAAAGGATTTTACAGGATGCAACACGTCGACTCGAGACGATGTTAAACGAGACTAGCTCGGCGCTGAGCCCAATCAATATCCAAAGTATTTTCGAACAGGCTGGAAATGTGTTGGACGTTGAAAGGGCATCAAAAAGCACCGCTGACCTCGTCTCTTTCGGGAATAAAGTTTTATACGAGGGTCTAGAAAGTCTCTTCCTCCCCAAGTATGCCTCCATCAAACAGATAAATTCCGACGAACAGCAATTGAAGATCGCCAAACCATCTGAGTTTGCCGTGCTCGCCGGTGCAGTTTACGAGGATCCAGTTGAAAACTCGCAAAGTGTGAACCATTCATTTGGTGAGAGCAAAGAGTGCGCTTCTTGATCTCGTTGGTGATCGACACCCCATTCTCAAATTTGCTGCGAAGTCGCTCGGGGAAAGGCAGCGGACGTTGCTTGGATGGTAACCGATAGCGTCCAGGACGAGAGCGATTTCCTATTGGACGTGAAGAGCCGACCTGTCCTAGTCAGAACAGTTGCAATTCGTGGTTACGATGCCTCTGACGAAGATGTTGATAGAGTGCGTCTACTCAACATGATTTGCACCGCTAATTCAACCACGCTTGGGCCGTTACGGGTGCATGAAGGAATGCTCTCAATAGCAAGAGAATTGCTAGCAGATATAAGGCCTTACATCGACTGGACATCTCCCAATCATAAACTGGTGTTCACTGGTCACAGCATTGGCGGGGCACTGTCGATTCTCCTCATGGCAATGTTGACAGTGGAACGTGGCGTCAAGTTTGTCCAAAAGAGAGTTCTTCGGGTGTACTCTTTCGGCTCTCCGCCCATTTTCGAGCATCCAGAAGACATTGCATCGACTTACAGCAACTGCGCTATACTCAGTTCCCTTGGTCTCGAGAATGACATTGTTTATGCATACAATCAACCATGGGACCCCATCGTTCGTTTGTTCACTAAAATTGATCCCTTGTATCCTCTGATAGACGACATAGGAGACGATGGAGTGACTCCATGGGTAAGCAGTCCTGGTTTCTGGAGTCACAATTTGTGAACTCTCACAACGTGAGGCATCATATCATCAGGTCAATGGCCCGACCAGAACCCTAAGGCCGATCGTCAAAGCAGTCCTAGAGTCGTGGGAAGATTGGTAAGCTGGCTGTTGTACTTTCCCCACTAATCTTGAGTTCGACGTGTTAAGATGATAAATTGTAGGCCATCATATCGAGATAACGTCCGATACTCCCTTGGTCAAAATTATCAACATGTTGGAACCCATTTCATCCTTTTCCCGGAGCCACTTCGATTCCTGACTGATAAACTGATCAGCGCAAACACCGCAGTGCCTGAAATCGACTCAATGGTTGAAATATCCTCCATGGAGATTTTGCCCGCCTTGGACGAGATTTTTACATTGGACGTGTTCCTAATCAGCTACGTGGCCGTTGCAATAAGAAGTTTCATCCACCATTTTTACCCAGCATATGTTGGTCCATTTGTTGAATTTGCCAAGGAAGTACAGCCGCGCCAAGTAGAGAGGTAGTTGGCAAAACACAGAAATGTATAGTAGTAGTGAATCAGAAGTCACTTTTCTGTTGTTGTGAGTTGTACTTAAGCGCATGCTCTTGGTTTTAAGAATTACCTGTTTCTGCCGTGCTCCGATTTAACTGATGACAAATCACGTTTTCATCGAGATCCCAGAACTCATGATGAATCATCACTGGAGCAGGGCAAGACCGTGACGAGCACACACACACCGGAGATGCTGCATGAACTTTGCTGCACGTCCAAATCCTATTATTCGAGGAGACATTTCTCACCACACCTTTGAAGATGTTGCCGTGTTATATTAATACCTCTACTAACTTCTTAGTTAGATTCAGTGGCTGGCGCAAATCGCAAATCAATTGAGCTAGTAAGCTCTCGCGTGTTCGCCCGCTTAAGAAAAAAGGTCTGTTTTCACAATCTGGGCTTTCCCGCACTGTTGTGCCCTGTTCCTGTTCTGGAGTAGTTAGTAGGCGGATTCCTGTCATAATTCATCATTGTGTCATCTCTTCTTCTTCAAGTGCAAAGATCGGCTATCTAATATCTCCTTTTGTTTTTGTGGTTGGGTGGTGTGCTATGTGAGAAATGATAGCTCGATTCGACCTGACTAACCGCCACCGCCGATGACCAACCCCTGTTTCGGTGTGTGTGTGATTCCGTCGATAACTAACTTCTTCAGGTTCAAAAATTGGCTTTTTTTTTGCCATGAAGTGGTGTCGTTTTTACTTACTTGGTAAGTAGTGACCAAGCAACAAGAGATGAAGAGACTATGCTGTACTACTAGCTAGAGAGCTAAAGAGTAGCAGGCAGTCTATGGTGTGATTACGTCAACGTATTAATAAATTCAAAGGTAGGTATTGTATCTCACTAGTAGGCATGCATGTTCAGTAGCAGTTGATAGCGCGTACGCATAAAACGGGCCCCTCGGCCTCGCGCGCCGCGCCTAAAAGCCTCCCTCCCTCGCCTCGCGATCGCCTGCACGATGCATGCACTCCGGCAGGCGTTCTGGGTTTGAAGCCGGGGTCGGCCGGGCAGACCCTTGATGCAAAAAGATCTCATCGGCGACTCCTTTCGTTGGACCCCAACCCCGACCCCTCTAATCGTCGCTGACCTGTGGCCTCGGACTCGTTTCCTTGCCGCGCTTCGGATTTTTGTCTTTGCCCCCCCCTCCCAACAGCTTTAGCCTCGTTCCATATCCCCACACTCAGTGTTGTACTGACGCTAGTATGTCCCTGCCCTCTGAATCGATGAACACGTGACCTCGACGTGAGGAGCCGACGTCCCTCTTCTGCCACCTTCGGGTCTCCACGCGACACCCGCAGACCCCGGTTCGTCCACATCACTGAGGAAATCTATTAGTCCCCTCCAATAGTATCCAGCCTCCAGCAATACATTCCACCCTTGGTCTGGCGAGGGCGTGAGAGGGACACCCCCTGACATCGGTAAGGCGGCAGTAGAGCATCGCGGGGCGAGGAACGGGCGTATCCGACAGCCACGAGCCCTTCTCGGGGGCCGACGAGGAGGGCCCGCGAATTCACGATATCCAAAGAGGGCCGGGGTTATTATTGTCGGCCCCTCTGTGCCCCGTCGGGTGCTCCGGCCAATGCCGCCTCGCGCGCGGCTTGTGGAATGCCTCGCCCTTGCATGCACTGACCACCCGTTGCCTTCACCTTTCTGCATCTCACGACCGACGATCCCACGAAAACGTCAGCGTGGCTTCAAATCCAACATCCCGAGAGCTCGGTAGCTCGGTCTCGATCTCTCCGTCGCACCGACCCGACTGACCCGACAAGATGGACTACGGCGACGAGACGAGCGAGGACGAGCGCGCCGCCGCGTCGATGATGGCCGGCGACCCGTTCATGCCCGGCGCCTCGGCCATGATCGGGGGCCAACGCGAAGACTGCCAGGGCCTCGAGGCGATGGAC
>JAAMXK010013430.1:804-14249 GCA_019693575.1 Thalassiosira oceanica | reverse complement strand
GCACGAGATGGTGTTTGAGTTCTCATGATTGAAAATTATGCTGCTGGTTTTGTTCCTGGTTACGTTGACTATCTACAAGCACACTGTAGGCCTCTGTTCTCCAATCACGCTCAGTAGCTACGAGTATTTTGGGGCTTTTGTTAGCTAGCCAGACACCACATCAAAAGTCCTCAGAGCACACACTACTTGTGCAACCAGCCAGCATTGCAAACAAATTGGGGCGTGACGCGTAATTCTCTGTGCCGCGTTTGACGGCACCATTTTTTGGCCGCAAAAATGTCGGCACTACTGTTTTGCTAGAACACAGAAACACAACGGCCGCCACGCTTATTTATCCAACCCCTCAAATGCGGTGCCGCCTACAGCCGCGAAAAACGCGGCACGGAAAATTACGAGTCTACCCCCCAAAATAGGTAGCTCTCCCCAACCAAGGCCTACATGTGCTGTACAAAAACAAGCACCACCGTCCATGTGTGATGAAGGATGGACCCCCACTGCATGGATCTTCTGTCTTCGCAGTAAATTGTAAATGATGTGCTATTATTTCCTACATAGCGACATAGAGCTCTCATGGACTCTAGCACTCTAGCAATTGAACCTCAGTGTCAACCGTGAATCATACCTAACATGCATGGTCACATTAGGCTAGGTCATTTCTTTTCATGGTTGTGCCACCCTGACACGTTCCTCATTATCGAAGAAAGTCAATTGTCAGGGGCAGTGATAAGAGAAGTTTTGCTTTGGAAGCGTGCTTGTGGGCGCGTGTGATATAAAACAGCCAGGATGAAAAATGAGTCATTTATTAACCGTCCGTTGCCACATAGAATTTATCATGCGTTGCCATACGCCATACACGGAAGACACGACTCCGTTTACTTACCGCTTCAATTACGATCGTGCGCAATGTTTGAACTCTAGCTAGTGGTAGGTTAAGCTTTTGCCCCCCTTTGGAGCCATCGTGCATCATCAGTTCGGTGGCATTCGGTGGTGGGGTGTACAAGATTCATTGGGCTGGATTTACAGGTTTTTTCCCGCCAAATTATCTTCCCTGAAACTGTGTTCCCTGTATGCACACAGCGACACCGCGCTATCTGCCCTGCTCCAGCTCTGACTGCACCATCCATACATGGAATCAGAACGGCTGACTGACTGGCAGAGGATCTCACAACTAAGTGGTGCCGTCCACAAAGTCCGCTATTCCTCCTCCTTCTGGCAGAGGATAGGTGGATGCGTCCTCTGCCTCCCCAGTCCACTAAGTTTTGTGGCTCACCTCCCGTCTACAGCCAGTACGGAACCCCGCAACTAACCACTCTCTTGAATATCAGAAGAACAACGGTCGGCCACAGACCTTGTCTGTCCACGAGGAGGATGAGGGGTGAAGGTGATGCCAACCCCCGCCCTTCCTGTCCATCTCACCCCAAACTTTAGCTTGTACTATAACTCTTAATAGCGACTCAATTTGCACCCAAGTAGTTAGAGTGCACCGCCACCCCAGCACCGCCAAGCCAACCGCTTTAATAACTAGCCACCAAGCCATGGAGAACCATTACTGCAACGACAACTGACGGGGAGCGAGATGAGGCTGGACGGGCGGCGGGTTTGACGGGTTGGGTTTGACAGGGTTGGTGTTTTCAGCATCTCATCTCTCTTCTCGTGGACTACCACTTCCATTTTTTTCTGTGCAGTGTCTGCCAGATTTGAGTCGTTAGTCCCGATTTGAGGATCCGCGAGCCATCAGCTGGATGAACTGCCATCAGACCACAACCTCGTCTGGTTCCCTCTCCATTTCCCAATGGCCGACGATCAGAGCAACAAGAGGCCGAAGAACGGCCCCGGAGCCAGCGGTGGGGACGCAAGGGACGCGAGAATTGATGCACTCGAATATGAAATCCTCTCCCTCCGCCAGCAGCTCCGAAGATCCAATGCCGAGGTCGCACGTCTCCGCCAGCAGCTACAGTGTCGCCAGGGGAGCCCCGAGACACTGCCTGTGATTACACCGCCATCAACGGTCGATATCTCTCGCATCGATACAGGCTTGGTCGCCCAGGTCGTGTCCTTTGTCGGGGCGTCACGTGAATTACTCAATCTGGCGCTAACGTGCAAATCATTCGGATGGCAGCAGCCCGCGTCTGGGCTGGATTTGTCATTGGTCGAGGAGGTTGCGCGGGGGGCAGTGTGCTCATGGAGAAATGACATTGATGGTGTACGCATCACTCTGCCATCCCACATCAAGTGCACGACGACATGGCTATCGGTCCTTCACGAGCATGAGCACCCACTGAAATTCGACACACTGTTGGGGGGCGGTATCGACTACACAAGTGATGGCAGAACTTCAATTTGCGGAACACGAACATGTGACAGCATTTCAATCAATACCGGCACAGCGGTTGCAAGCAATTACATCATGGAGTCGGGGATGCACTATGCAGAGTTTCAAATAAGCGAAGGAAAACCATACATTGGTATTGTTCGTCCAACGCCAAATCTAGATCCGGATAGATTTGGAGATTTCTTCGGCAGGAGGTTTTTTGGTGAATTCTCAGCTACAAGGACCGATGATTGGGGTGATGGCAATGTGCACGTGTGTGAATTCTTCTGTAAAAGTGGTAACAGGAGTTCGACAAACTGGGACAGCATAACAGAATATTTCGAATATTGGGAAGGGGCGGAAGGCTGCAACAGTGGTGATAAGATTGGAATGCTACTGGATTTGGACGACGGCACATTGGCTGTCTACAAGAACAATCGTCGCTTGGGTGTGATGAAAGATGGACTTTCTGGATCGTACTGCTGGTACGCCACTTTGACGAGAGGCGATGCAGTTACAATTAAAAAGGACGAAGCTCCAAAGGCATGAGAATATTTTTGAATTCTCATGGCAAAAAACGTCAGAATGCTCTAATGCTGTTTTTGTCCTGGGTACATTGACTAAATTATGACCATCTAGGACGATGAAGGATAAAATGATGGAGTATCCATGTATATACACTGCAATGAGTAATGTTGATTTCCAGAGCTCTCAGGGGCTTTGGCAATTCCAGCTCACGAGGATATAAAATGAAAGATAAAGTATCCCAACATCACATGTCACTATGACATTGGCTATGTAGTGGGGAACTGTCCGGTGTAATAAAACCAATCCCAACTTCTACGTTCAGCAACACAACAAACCGCCGAGCTATCTTTTCTCCTCGCCCGTGAAGGTGGACTCAAGACCGTCCCAGCACCTCGCGTACCCCACCTCCCTGTGCCGACACTCCAGCGCGTGCCTCGACACCCTGCACATCGCCGACGTCTCGAACATGAACGCCAGACCTCCGTCGAGTCTCTTCGGTTCGTCGCAAGGGTCAGACACGGCCGATCGATAGCTCTCCGCGTCTGGACCGTGCGGCGTCATGACGCCGTGGAGGCTCGCCCCGCCCGGCCTGAACCCTCCCCCCTCTCCGCACTTCGACCTCTTGGCGTCGTACTCCCCCCGTATCAGTCCCATGAACTCCGTCATGACGTTTCGGTGGAACCACGGCGGGCGCAGCGTGTTCTCGTCCGTGGCCAGGACGCGGGGCGGGAACACCACAAAGTCTGCCAGGGCCGTCCCGTCCTCGTCCCCCCTGGCGGTCAGGACGGTGTATATGCTCGGATCGGGGTGGTCGTAAGTGACGCTGTTCACGGCGCAGAAGTTCGAGAGGGCGTACTTGAACGGGAGGTAGTTGCCCTGCCACGCCACGACGTCGAAGGGCGTGTGCGGACTGGTCCGGGCGAAGAGCCTCTGTCCGAACTTGTTCACGATCGTGCACGGCCCGTCGTCGGCGCACTCCGCGGCGGGATGGAGAAAGTCCCGCGCGTTCGCCAGCCCGTTGGACCCGATGGGACCCAGCTCGGGCAGTTTGAAGTGCCCCCTGAAGATCTCGAGGATGTACCCCCTCGCGAAGCCAGTCTCCGCGGACGACTTGTCGAGACCCGGGAGGTCGACCGAGAAGACGACGCCTCGGGGCACCACGCAGATCTCGCCGGGTTCGACGTCCATCCGTCCCAGCTCGGTGCGTATCGCCAGGCCGAGCTGCTGCGGCACGATGAGGAAGTCCCGTCCGAGTTGTCTTCGTGTTTTCGATTATGCGTGTCAGTGCAGAAGAGTTGCACACACACGCACATGATCGAGGAGACTTACACATGCTCGTGGAGTCGGCGGACATATCAGCGTCGCATGCGTAGACGTAGATCCCCAGTCCCGACTTGCGGGCGGGGTCGCCCGACCCGAGCATCGTCCTTGCGCCCCGGACGAAGTTGACGCCGCCGCCCTCGTCGCCGGCGGGAGCCGGGGCGGGTCCCCACCTCATCGGGTTCGGATCGAGCCTCATGTCGGCCGACCAGTCCGCCCCGCCGAAGAACGACGGGAGGGAGCCGCCGACGCCGCCGCCCTCTCCTCCGCAGGGGGCAAACTGCGAACTCGTCCCGCTCGCGCTCGGCCGTTTCCTGTACAGCCAGACGCGCCTGTTGTCGCACCGGGGGGCCGTGAACGCCGTCCCCGAGAGCTGCTCGGCGTAGAGGCCGAGGGGCACGAGGCGGGGATTGTTCCTGCCCCGGGGGAGGGAGCCGGGGACCGACTCGGACTCGATGTGATTGCCCAGGCCGCGGAGGTAACGCAGGCCGGCGGGTGTGTCACATGTGTCACTGTCATCGTCACTGCTCATGATAGCATGATAGATTGTGGAACGGGGTCTGTGAGCGAGGCCCGCGAGGCCGAAGGGACACCAGACACCAGGGCCACCAGGGCACCAGGGACACCCCCTTAGGAGCTTTCGGCCTCACACGCACGCTCACCCGCAGGGTGTGTAGGTAGAGTGCGCGCGTGACTGAGGTTCTGCAGGTTGGAGGAAGTGGAGGAAGTGCTTGACTTGGGGCCTGGAGTCCAGCAAGTTGGGCCATAGGGAGGTCAGGCTGGGACATTGAATGATCCCTTGACGGTGGTACAGGAGGAGGGCACGATTGAGGATGGCCAAAAAGAAGAAGAAAAGCGAAAAGAAGGGCAGGAGTACGAGTTCGGCCCCTCTCTCGGGGGCACCGGCCAGGGCGCATCAGACGGTGCACGGGTTGGCAGAGGAAGCAGCTCGGGAAACTGAAGACCTTTCACTGCAGCGGCACGACGAGGAGACAGTCCTGTCGGCAATCTACGGGAAGGACTTCCGTGTAGAGGAGGGCGCGTGGAATTGCCCCACATACAGGATACGGATACGCCCGGCTGGTGATGTAACCGATCACGGGGGCTCGGCCAATGATGCGAGTCTGCCACAGCCGGAGCCGGAGCACCGTAGGCCCAATCCGCACGACCCAAACAAAATAGAGATCAACTCCTGCGAAGTCACATTGAATATACAGCTCAACCAGAAGTATCCACACTCGAAGCCGCTCATCCAGATCACAGACACAGTCAATGTGTTCAACCACCAGCTCTCGGACCTTCTTCGGCTCTTGCAGGCCAAGGCCACAGAGTGCTCGGAGAAAGGCTACGTGATGGGTCTCGAGCTAGGACAGATTGTAGAAAGCTACCTGGTCGATCTGTTAGAAAAGAGGAAGGAGGACGAGCTCAGGCGGCAGAATGATATCATTAAGAAGAAGGTCGACTTCGCCGCCGACTTCGAGAACAGCCTACAAATCGAAGACCCGGAGAACAAGAGAATTTCGGATGAGTGCTTAATAGATCAATCACAGGACATTGATGTGGACACGCAGAGGGAGCTAGCTAGGCAGATGGAGGCCCTGGACTCCGCAGCACGTGAACGCACAGAGAGAAGGCAACAAAGGAAAGGAATATCGGGCCGCATCCTCTCGACGATCGAGGATGGGAACGAGGAGGATGAAGACGCAGGCGACCTTGCCATCCTCGACACATTCATATCTACCGTGGCCGATACGAACGACACTTCGAATAATAGCTGGAGCCGATATCAGACCGACTTCGTCGAGCTCGGCGTCCTGGGTGCAGGGGGAGGGGGCACGGTCGTCAAGGCCATGAACAGGCTCGACCGACGAGTATACGCCGTGAAGAAGATCCTGCTAGAGGCCGCGAATGAGTCGTTGGCGAGAAACAAACTTGCTCAGCTTGCAAACGAGAAGATCGGGCGAGAGGTCACGACGATCTCACAGTTGCAGCACAAGAACATCGTTCGGTACTATCAGGCGTGGGTCGAGCAGCCCGAAGACGAGCAAGACAAGAGCGCGATCGTCGATCAGAACGAGGCATCGATACAGGAAACACTCGAGGTACAGGGAGACAATGAGTCGGACTCGTGGAGCGGATTTTCTTCAGACGAGTCTTCCTCCTCGTCCTCCTCGGACAGCTCTGCCTCGTTCGGGGATGATCCTATGATGAAGTTAGGATACTCCCGGTCGCTCTCACTGGAAAACTTCCTCGAGCGTGAAGTGGAGGCGACGGACTTTGCAAATCCCCTGATGGCCGGTAATGGCCCATTGATAGGCTACCACCGTCCCGACGTTGAGTCTGGTTCCGAGCCATCAGGCCCGCAAACTCCAGGAACGGCGGCCTCCGGCTGGTCTTCAAGTGATCCCGGTGGAACCTGTGGGTTGAGTAGGGAGACCCTCTTCATACAGATGGAGTACTGCCAAACTACGATGAGGGATGTCATAGACAATTGCTGCCTGACAATGGACGAGTGCTGGAGAGCGCTGCGGCAGGTGCGTTTGCTCGTGCATTGTCGTTACTTCGTTTTTCCTCTCGCAAATTAGCTCACATCTGATCCTTCTCAAGATATTGGAGGCGCTTGACTACATACATGGTCGAAACATCATACATCGAGACTTGAAGGTGAGAGTCTGAGTGATTTCTTTCGATCTTCACCTTTGTACAGCCGTCACTCAAACACAAATAAGCCCGCGAATATATTCTTTGACAGCGAGGGGAATGTTCGTGTTGGCGGTGAGTGTTCTCAATCACGCGTGTCTCTCTTGCACACTGCCCTAAGTCCTTTCCTTCATTGACATGCACAATCACAACTATTCAGACTTCGGCTTGGCCACCACAAGGGCATCTTCAACGCATGAGGTAGGCCAGGCTCGCAATGGTGACAATATCAAGGAATCCGAGGTCGGCGCCTTGTACGAGGCCATTGACGATATCAGTGGGCTTCTGGATGGCACATCATCGCAACGCAAGGACAACGTGTCTAATTCGCGTAACCAAATATCAATGACTAGTATTACTGGGGGTGTTGGCACAACATTTTATAGTAAGTGGTACTGGCCTATTCTGCTTTTTTTTTCAAGATAGGCTCACACTATAAAATTTTCCACGATTGGTGAAGTGGCACCAGAACAGGAACAAAGTAGAATGGGCCGATCCAAGAACCGAGATGGATCTTATGATAATAAAGCTGACATCTTCTCGCTCGGCGTTTTGCTATTCGAGATGGTAAGTGGTCCTCAATTATGAGTCTCTCTGCACATTGCTCTAACTCATCTTCTGCATTGATACACATAATCAAACTTATCAGTTTAATCTTCGGCCACTGGGGACTACCTACATGGAGAGAGCTGACACCCTCTCTGTCCTAAGGGGAGAGTACCGTGGCACGCAAGGCGGCGTCCCGCTTCCCTGCATCTTTGACGAGGACGGAGGGATTATCGGCGACTGGAAGCAAGCTGCGGAGTATCGATTTCCGGAGCAATTTCGTCGAGATGTTCCGGAGTCTGCGCAGAAGCTCATACTGTGGTGCCTTCATTTAGAACCTCGACACCGACCTTCTGCCAAGACAATTCTTGGCAGCGGTCTACTACCAAGGAAGGTTGAGCTTGAGGCCAAGTATTTACACGAGGTACTACAAACGTTGAGCAATCCTCAGAGCAGTTCATCCTATCAGCAAGTAGTTGCGCGTCTCTTCGAAAAACCGACCCCGGCTTCCGTTCTCACAACTTACGACAACGAAGTGGCCTTGAAATCGAGCAAAATCGACACCCATGGTTTGCTTTCAAAATCTCTCCTTGCCATCAAAGGGTCACACTGGGCCAATCACTCAATGTCAGATTCAGCTCCTATGTCTCCCACAGCTATCATTGCTGCCTCGTCCGCCCTTGGACGGGCACGGAATGTAGCTGCTATCTCTGGTGGTGGCAAGGAAGGGTTAGCTGGGGCCCCACAGCACGCGTCCACTATTCTGGCAATGTCGGCAGCTGCTTCGGCAGCGTTGGGAAACACTGAGAACGTGCTTGGATACGATTCAAGAGTAATGGAATGGCTGACCTTTAGGATGGGCGACATTTTCCGATCGCATGGGGCGGCCCCTTATCAAGCGCCATTGCTACGTCCAAAAGACGTCACAGATGAAGTGGATGTTGCCAATCGTCCTGTGGAAATGCTAGACCGGCGTGGAAATGTTTTTACTTTGAACTGCGATCTCACGGCAAATTTTGCGAGGGCAGTTTCTCGAGGTGGGGCCGCAACAAGCAACGTGAAGCGCTACGACTTTGGCAAGGTGTACATAGACTCTGACGCAGGTAGGGACGTCTTGCTGTGCACTCGTCTGGTTCTCTGAATTTCTCATGATCATAGGCCTTCATCCCCGTGAGCTGCATGAGGCATCGTTTGATATCATTCAAGATGAGCAGTCTCTCTCTGCACAGTTGTTGGAAGCCGAAACAATTTTTGTCCTGTGCCAGGTCATGAGTCTACTCGCACCAAATGAAGAACAAGTTTTGGACATACCTCCGTTATCTATAAAATCTCCGATTTGGTTCCTACGCTTGACACATACAAGGTAGGTTCAAAGCAAAGATGGAAGGGACTTAGACTCCGAATGTTAATTGCTTGCTACGCACTGTGTTAAATTTTCCAGTGGAGATTGACTCTCATCGGTGCAACTCTCAGGCTTTCTGACGCTCTCCTTGACTTTTGCTACGTGCCCGCAACTGAAAAGATTCGGCAAAACTGTCTTAGTCTCATGACAAGTGTGACAGCTTGTTCGCCAATCGACCTGATAAATCAAAGGCGA
Source organism: Thalassiosira oceanica (assembly GCA_019693575.1). Taxonomy (NCBI): domain Eukaryota; phylum Bacillariophyta; class Thalassiosirophyceae; order Thalassiosirales; family Thalassiosiraceae; genus Thalassiosira; species Thalassiosira oceanica. The sequence continues at coordinate 5,247 of JAAMXK010013430.1, read as the reverse complement.
CACTCTGGCAAGCACAGGCGGAAGGCGAAACAATCAAAGGCGTCCAAGATCGAGTTGTTGGATGTTTGCTTGGAGGCAGCTATGGAGGAAGGTCTTCCAAAAAGATCAGCGAAACGGCTGAAAACATTCATTGGAGGAGGTAGTGTCGGATGCGATCACCAGTTGTTTGGGCATTCTTTCCAATTTTCACATTCACTTCACTCAGGGGCTTTACCTTACCCAGCTGACATATCCAAGGCAATTGACACGGTCCATGATTCGGCGAGAAAACTTTACAATATGGATATAAATTCATCCGGCGGGAAAGATGACGCCAAGCGCCTGTCCAAGACTTGCTTCGCAGAAGTTTTGAGGTGCATCAATTTGTTGCGTCAACTCATCCAGGCACTGACGAGCCTGGGGGTCGTAACTGCCGCAAACACTAAGAAAGGGACCTCTGCAACAACTCATCCTACCAACATCTCCATGCCCGCTTACATGTCACTCGATCTGGGTCTTCGCCAGGCAAGTGCTCACCCATCATTTTTCTATGTCTTACTTACTTCTCGATTTTTCCCCTGTCAATCTTATCAGAAGCGGAATCACTTTGTCGGGCGTCTATTCTTTCAAGCACTTTTGGTAAGAGATATGTTTCTGTTCTATTTTCTTTGTACTAACTTATGAACCTAATATGCACTTTCCTGACTCGAGCTACGTGATGATTTTGACCGTCAAACTGATGGCAATGTCAGTACACGTAGAGTAGCTGAAGGGGGCAGGTACGATGACCTTGTGCGCCACTTCAGGCCCCCAGGCAATTTCGGTAGTATCGTTACGGATAGATACACTGCTGCAAGGTATGTGGCTTGTCAAATGATGATACCCAGTTAGTCTATTCGTTGACGAGCCGTTTCTTTTCTTACCATAGGGTACCTGACTGCATTGGTTTGGTCTTCTTCATGAATAAGTTGATCGAAAGAAAATACGTTGACATCATTGAAAATGAAGTGGTGGAATTGAAATCCACGAAGAATGTATCTTACATTGAGTCTGTCCGGAGAGGAATCGGGCAGCCTCTTCTGGATGAGATTCAGCCTGTGCAAGTCATAGTTATATCCGAAAATGGCCTTGACCACGCCACTTGCTCCGAACGGGCCATCATCGCATCCCACTTATGGCGAAGTGGTGTCCGAGCAGAGTACTTGGCACAGACTTCCGTCATGCTCAGTCTGCTCCGTCACTTTTCATTGCAGGACTGGAGCTCAAGTGTCGAAAGAGTCTCAAAAGTGGCGGCAATACTCAACATCCCTTACGTCGTTGTCATGCAACCACATCTCTTCAAACTAAAAGGTGTTGTAAAGCTGAGGCAGACAACTATCGATCTGCCGTCAGGGCCTCTATTCAACAATTCAAGTGATGAACTTGTCCATATTTCAATGCTGGCATCGGTTATTCTAGACCGTCTTGGTGATTCAAATGAGCATGATAATACAAAGAAAGAGTTGCTCCACCAGGCCAGCAATGAAGGGTCCAACGATATATCTGCTATTCAGAATAAATTTGATTTCAATTGCCTTTACGTTGATTCGGACCAATACTACGATGGCGAAAGCAAACTAAGTACCGACAAGTGGAAACAAGTCAAAAAGGTCATGAGAACATCTTCGCAGAATGTGATTGATCAGTTATACAATGTTATGGATGCTACATGCGGTCCAACCACGCCTATCCTTGCATTAGATTTACAGTTCAGGGTTGTACGAGATGTAGGCAGCTCACTTATCTTTGAAGGAATCGGATCTCTGAATAATGCACGGCTGGCTGATGAATATCCACAGCACAAAAAGATCTTTCGTAATTTAATGTATTGCCTGGATGCTCTAGTCAGAAAATATGAATCCAAAGGGAACGGCTCTGCGCCCATTGACCAAGAATTGAGTGTGGTCCTGTACTCAATTCCATGCGAAAAGTATGACATTGTCTCAATCTCTTTTGGCAACTAAACATGAATTAATTAATTAATTTATTTATTTATTTATTTTACTTCATCACCCAGACCTCTGTATCACCAGTTTTCACACATAGTGCCCTTAGTTGTGATTGCTCAGAGGAAGCAGCTATGAAAAGGCCCGAACCACTTCAGCTTAATTAATTATTAATTAGTTTATATAGAATACCTTATATCCTAGGCGATGCTGTTAATGGGAGAAGAAATAGACTGAGTGAATAGGAGGGCCACTCCAGCAAAGTCCATTCTAATCGAGTAATCTCTGGTTACATTGGAATTCTGCCATTATTGCCAGCAGTTCACATTCCGTGGTCCAGTCTGAGGTCGCAAAATGCTTTGATCGTGTGTCTCGGGATAGCAGAGAACATAAAAAAAGAAACAAGAAATCAGCTGAGTGCTACACCATACAGTTGAGCGCTTATAGTTCTAGCCGTAGTACAAAAAAATGGGACCTTGCATAGCACTAGCACTAGCTTTGAGTCTAGCTTTTCTTGTCGTGAAAACGGGATCATAGTTTGACTACGGTGAACCCACTAGCTTTACATTGCACGAGGTCCCATTTTTATGGGACCTGACGCCAAAACAACAAATTGCGTTGCAGACGACGGAACAAATCAACGGTGAATCACATGCACCGAGATGAAGCGGACGGCCAATATTGTCAAACTAGTGGCTGGAACCCATATGTGCCGGGTGCCCAGAGGATCGCCTGACAACAAGCGATTTATCGGGTTTCAAATTGGCTTACTCAGGTCCCATTTCAGGTCCCACAAAATGGGACATTGCGTGTGTACTAAGGCTAGTTGTCTAAGGCTAGTTGTCTAAGGCTAGTTGTTTACCAATACACCAGAGCATTTTCAAGCCCTCAACAACCATCATAGTACCTAGCTACTACTGGCGTCCCAATGGCGGTGCCCATGGCACCTTGAATACATCCCCATTACACCCCCGATGAAGTGCTGTGGCCATAGGGCTATTCCGATAGCTCTACGGCCAACGTTAACTATATAAAATTAGCCGGAGCGATGGCAAATTCGTGCATCATCCCATGAGCCCGGCCTGCCGGGGTCTCGGAGCCGTTGATAACGCCAATTCTATAAAAAACGGCGGCTACTGAAGTTAATTCTGCAGTGTCGCATGTCTATATGGGACCATCTACACCTCCTTCTGGCCCGATCTCTGTATGGGGCTCCTCAGCAGCACCTCAGCGGCACCTCTGTCGGTTGGCATCAGATTTGTAGATCAGACGACGCCGCTGCCGGGGGACAAACTCATCTAAAAGTCTACCTAATCTCTAAATTAAATGTTACCAACCGCCATTCGACAGAGGCTCGTGGTTGTGGAGCTATTTGCGTCGCCCTAGCTAGCTAGGGGCACTACGTTTTTTCTTTTTTCTTGGTTTTTGTAGGTACTTAGGCAAGGGTGAGATTGCATGATCTGGTGTGACAACCATCGGAGATCGGTCAAGCGGAGGAAACAGAAATCAAAGAGAAAACATCGGCACATCAAGGCAATGCCTGCCTTGATGCCCGAAGCGAACAACCAAATTCGGTGGCGCCCAGCAGAACTAGAAATATGTTTTAGATGCTCCAAGATCTCAAATGTTGTTGAATCCCAATTTGCCGATAGAGGTAGCGCACACGTCGTCGCACTACGTAGTGTGCGCTAGAACTTTGAAATGCAATCTACGGATGAGTGGATGAGACAAATTGTCCACAGTGCGAGGAGGGTGATAACCACTAAGCATAAGGTAGGTGTAAGACAAACGCGTGTAAGACGAACACATACAACTATGCTCCCAAAAAATTGCATGCATGATTGATTCCTCATGTAGGTGCGTCCTCGCCTCCTTCCCCTCTCCTCCCCCAGCCTCCGCCCGCCTGTCGCCCCGAGAGGCGCCTCTCCTTACCAACCTTGCTACTAAGTTGAGTGTGTATGAGACTCAATCATAACTAGACGGCGCGGTGGCACCAAAGCAACCAGGAATTTTTAATTAATTACAACCAGGAAGGAGCCTGGTTCCCCACGAGATTAATAACTCACTCACTCATCGTAACCCACGTGGTTACCGACCGAGTCCGAGGCTCCGTCACTCACTTACTTACCCACGTGGTTATCGTTACGATTACAACAACCGAGTCCCCAGGCTTGGCAATGGCAAGCTACCTAAAGCAAGGTTGCGCATCCAGGGTTCGAATCCCCGCCTGAGACGGACGGCTTGCTAGTAGTGGCAGTGGATGTGGACGTGGACGGCTTGCTCTTAGTGACAGTGGAGGCTGGACGTGGACGGCTTTTGCGCTTGTGGTGACAGTGGAGGCTGGACGTTGTGTTGACTATGTAGCAGCCGGAGGCTTGTCGATCAGGATAGGTATTCATAGGTAGTCATTTTGTGCCTGTGGTGGCGTGGCAGTGAACGTGGACAACATAAAAGGCGTCCGCCATTAGCATTGTGGGCA
>JAAMXK010013423.1:0-14683 GCA_019693575.1 Thalassiosira oceanica | reverse complement strand
AGATGAAAAGAGTTTGGTCAGTAGTTCATTTTAGAATACTGAAATGATGCCAAATAAGGTGGGCCATGCTCTTCGATGGTCCGAAGTTGCGTGGTACGGCACGACGTTGGCTGTACATATTAATATAATATCGTGTCTGGGAGCTGTGAGGAGCGGAGGTGCACCATCGCCTCTTCAAATTTTTGATGAGAGGCCAGATAAGAGGCGTTGAGGTCCGTTGAGATGTGGGTGCCATGCCATGCCATGCCATGCCATTCCGAGGTGTGATGACATGACACCGGCCAGCATGCATGGCATGAGAGCGTTTGGCGGTGCCGGGCCGGGCGGTATGTATCTAGGCAGGGTCAATAACCCAGCCATGCTAGAGTAGGGCTTGTAGAGGCGGGTGTAATACTAATTTATTAGCTAATGAGCAGAGAGCATTCAAGTAAGAAAGTCAATCAAGCTGGAAGAAACTCGAAGGGTTCGAATCTTGTTGCGGTCCGGACCGCTCGCTCGCAAGTCGTGTGCCGGACCGAGCCGGACCGCAACCGAACCGCAGGCCTTGCGGTCCGGACCGCAAAATAAATAAGATTTGAACCCATCTATTTTATCCTTTAAAAACATTCACATAAAAATAGATGGGTTCGAATCTTGTTGCGGTCCGGACCGCAGCTGGACCGCAACCGGACCGCAAGGCTTGCGGTCCGGACCGCAGATCTCCGAGATTCGAAACCATCAAGTTTCTTCCTGAGGAACTGACGCTCCTGCCTGGTAGCTCGATCCTAGGTACTCGGGTCGGCTCGCTCGCTCGGCGCGCTCGCTCGCTCGGGCCCTCGCGCGGCTCGCGCCTCGTACAAACAATCGTTCTTGACTTCTTGGACTTCTTGGCTTGTTGGGAGCCGAGAGGACGGAGGACGGAAGGTGGCAATCTCGTCGCAACTACAATGATTCGGCGGAGGAGCGCCCTTTTGCCACTCCTTGTCGTCGTAACCTCGGCGTCTGCCTTCACGAGGGAGGGAAGCACTCTGGCGCAACAGCAAAGGAGAGACACTGCTCTAATGCTTTATCGATCTGCCGCCGAAGCGATCTACGAGGCTGAAGAGATCTGTGCATTGGAGGGCCCTGACTCTGAAAGGTGAAAAAATGGAGCCCAGACCTCGTCTACACTAATGAGACACTCATACGTTGACTGTTGACTCTGAAGGTGCAAAGTGGCATGGGACGTAAGTTCGCGAGCGCGAGTGGTGGGAGCGATGACGAGGTGTCAGTGAGTGTCAGAGATACTTACCCCGTTATTTCTGTTGACACGATTCTCAAGATCGTGGAGGAGCTCGAGAGCGCCGATTCCCATACGCGGACGATTTCTGCTCAAGACGAGATCAGTTATCAGCCGATGATTAGCAGCCTCGACATTCTCTCGGAGAAAATAAACAGGAAACTCGACGAGTTGCAGAAGCTCGCCTCGAGCATGGCCGAATGCGGAGCTGGCGCGGAAGTCGAGCGCCTCGTGTATGCGAGCGAGGAGATGAAAGGGATCATTCGCGATGCTACGCAAGCCGTGGAACAGTACAGGGAATACTAACTGGGGAGAATCGAGGGTCACTCGAACAAAGTTCAGTCCCGGCCAAGCTGCATTTGGATCGAGAAACATAACAAAACATCAGTAGTAGTAGGAGTAGCAGTCGCAATAACTGTAGCGTGGTTCAGCAGTCATTTATAGCGGTTAGTGTACCCATCTTATGGCAAGAGGCCCGTGGCAAACAAAACGACTATTACCAAAATCACGACAATCAACATGATCCAACACTGCAAGGGTCGGGGAGGGAAAATAAGTCCAGGGCGGACGAAACATAATTGAATGAAGGCGTCGCTTACCTGTTTCTTTCGAATCTTTTTTGAATACTCTATAGCTTCGTGCACGTCGACATTGGCATCTTCCACGTAATCGGCGGCCTCTCTCACTTGGTACTCAATCTGATCCAGCAGCTCACCCTGCTGATCCGTCAACAGGGCGAAGTCTAGGAACATCTGGTGCAACTCAGCAACGCTCGCCTCGAGCGTCAGTATGTCCTGATACTTCCCGGCCACGGCGCGGTACTGCGTTTTAATCTGATCGTTCACCCCTCCGCTCAGGATCTGCTGCTGGTAGAGCGCCTCGCGGCCGCCCTCGCTGCGCATGATGTCGTCAACCTCCTGGTCGGTTGCGTCGGGTTTTATTATCTGGACCTGCCGAGTGACCTTCTTCTTCACGTCTGTCTTGTACTGCTGCTGGGCGTTTTGGTACCGCTTCATCTCGTCTATGAACTTCCGCAGCAGCGTGTTGACCAGGTTTTCTCGCACGCGCAAGTCCGTCGGCTTGGCCTTCTCCTCCTTTTTGAGGTTCGAGTTCTCCTCCTTCAGCAGTCCCAGGAGATTCTTGCACGTTTTTGCTCTCCCGTTCGTTCCCTCCACCAGCGTCCGTATCATTTCGCTGATCTGGGCTTCCTCCGTTTCGCTCGTGGCGAGGACCGCCTTGTCTTTCAGGGCATTTATTTGCTCCGTCGCATCGCCCACTGCTGATATATCCGACTTTATGGCCTCCACGTCGTTGAAGAATTGTTTCATGTGCTCGGGTTGCTGCGACGCGACATTGGCAGCTTTCTCGTCGTTGTCGTCTGACACGGCCCAGGCCAAGTTCGAATCGTCGGGACTGTCATGCTTTTGCTTCTTCTTCTTCTTCTGGCCCATTTCTATGTCCCCCATTTCTCGATAGTTATCAGCCTTGGAGGGACTGCCCTCCTGAGCCCAGGAGGGGGTTTCCGCTTGGAGCTCGGCTAGGCGGTCGTTCATGTTGGAAACTTCTCAGCTTCAACCGTAGCCGGCCACAAGCGTAAGCGCTATCCCGTGAAAGGCAACTTCGTCTACTCAGAGGTGGTATGGTATGGTGCCGTGCCACGGCGACACCCAAGCAAGGCCGAGACAAACCTCCGGGGGGAGATGCTATGAAGTAGCGTTGGAGGAGTTGGGATCGTCGTTGTGCGGCTGGGCGCTATTATTGGGCGCCGCAGCGCCCGTCGTCAAGGCCGAAAAAAAGAGAAGAGGAGAGACAAGTACCCGAAACTGAAGTGGCGTGCTTGGGCGCTGGGGGGCCATACCTATGGTGAGTATGTATGTAGGCTCGCTGCGGGGCCGGGCTGGGGACGGACGGTCGATCATTCTTCTGGTCCGCCGGCGCCGGCACCATCCATCAACCGGATCGAGACAACCGGCCCTAAACCCGAAGTCTGACGGCGGTGGCTGCGGGCTGCGGGGGCGGACGGACCACATTCTGGCCCATCCATCCATCAACCGGCAAACCGGATAATACAAAGTCTCTTCCTCGAAATACACAATGCCCAAGGAGCCCAGGAAAGAGGAGCCCCCCGGCGGCGGCGCCCCCTGCGGCGGCCGCAAGCGACGCATCAGCAAGCGCGAGAGGAAAAAAATGAAGAGGCAGCGGCTCGCTGCCGCCGCCGCTCCGTCGAATGACACGTCGCCTCCCAACGCGAGCCATCCATCGCCGCCGACCCTCGACGAGTACATGCGGGGCTACGAACCCCCTCCCGCGTCGTGCGGCCCGACGAAGGAGGAGGAGGAGGCCATCAACGCCCAGTCGCTCGGGAAGTGGTTCCCCACGGCTTCGGTCATAAAGTCGTCGGTCTGCTACTCGAACGACAAGGTCGGGGGATCCGCTGGGTCGGCCAGGAGCTCCCTGCTTCTGTTCTACCAGTACGTCTCGCCCCCGTGGAGCCAGTCCACGGTGACCAACCTCATGTCGCACCTGGCGCGGATCGCGAGGGATCACAGGACGAACGTCGGCGGCAGGATAAGGGTGAGCACCGAGGGGGTCAACTGCACCATATCGGCGGCGTCCACCCCCGGTGCCTCGGAGGACCCGTCATTCGAGGCGGCCAGGACGCTGCGGCACCTCGCCGAGGACCTGAGGAGGTTCGACCCCGACGCGTTTTCTTCAACGGACTGGAAGTACATCGACGGCCTGAGCGCCGACCGGCATTTCAAGGAGCTCAAACTCATACCGGTGAAGGAGCTGGTGTTCTACAAGATACGGGAGGAGGACTGCGCGGGCGTGAAGATGAGCGGCGGCGCGGGTGGAGAAGGGGATGCCATCCCAAAGGGGGAGAAGGAGGTGAAGGGGGGGATACATTTGGAGGCCAAGGATTATCACGAGATGCTCAAGAGGGAGGACGCCGTGGTCATCGGTGAGTTCCACACTCGGGCTCTAGAATGTGTTTCGCTCTTCGTCTCATCCTCCCCCGCCCCGATAAACAGACGTCAGGAACCACTACGAGGCCGCCATCGGCAGGTTCGACGGCCAGACGGAAGCGGCCGCGATGTCGAACGACGCCGATCCCGACAACAGAAACGATGTCGATGATGCCGTCGGCACCAAAAAGAAAGGAGGCGCGACGTATATCGACCCGAAAATGAGGAAGGTAAGGACGAACCCCCATCTTTCCTTCTTAAGAGACATAGGCCTAACGGTTCGACGACGGCAGAGCACCGATTTCACATCGTGGCTTGCTGAGCCGGAGGTGAGTCTCTTCGATTATGCGTGTGTACTAGCTTTTCTGCACTGATACGCATAATCGAACACCTTCAGACGAAGAAGAAGCTAGAGGGGAAGACGGTCATGATGTTCTGTACCGGGGGGATACGATGCGAGAGGGCGTCGGCGTACCTCAACACCAAGATGGGTGAGGACGTCAAGGGCGTGTACCAGCTGCAGGGGGGCATCGAACGCTACTTGCAGGCCTTTCCCGAGGGAGGATTCTGGCGGGGAAAGAACTTTGTGAGATTAGTTTTGTCTATGTCGCTGTCCATGCACAACGCGTCTCTTATGTTCTCGTTTTACCTTCCGTCTCGGAACACTTTCCGCGAAAGGTATTCGACAAGCGCGAGGCGGTCGGGGCGGGCAACTTCAACGGAGACGGGGGCGTCGTCCGGACGAGGCCCGGTGGCGGAACCGGCGGCGGCGACGAAAAGCTACCGGCGGGCGCGGAGTGCAGCGGCTGCGGCCGTCCGTGGGACAGATATGTCGGGAAGCGGAAGTGCTATACGTGCGGTGTGCCCGTCCTGGTCTGCGACGCTTGCATGTCGGGATCGGCGGGGGGCGGAGGAAAGAAGAGAAAGAAGAAGAAGAAAGGCGAGGAAGGCGGGAAGGGCACCAGCGACGGGGGCGAAGGACGAGTGGACGTGTCGAAGCTCCGCTGTCCCCTCTGCAAAGACGAGGGAATAACGGTACCGGCGGACGACGTCGAGTTCACCGACAACGGCGTGCGGGGACGGTCTCGCGACCCGTCGGGTAGTTCGGGTAAAGCCAGCAAGTCGGTCCTAAAGTGGGGCGGGGGACACGCGTCGGGTAAGAAGGAGAGGAGGAGGCGGGCCCGAGGGGCGCCGAGGGGAGACGGAGACGCCCAAAAGATGAACTGAAAAGAAACACGGCGCAATGCCCGGCGAGATACCCCTTGAACCTCCTACAGGTCCATAGTCCACCTACCGGGCCAAAGAGTTCGCATTCGAACTTGCCAGATTGTCAGAAACTATAGGAGATAGATCCAAAGGCAATCGAGCAGTCGTTATTTGCTGTCATGAGTCGCAGGAAACCAGTCGGTGCAAGGGGGACGATGGTTGGTCACCACAGAAACAGCCTCATCTCTTGCACAGTTAGGTCACCGATAAAACTAAGCATCCTAAATATACAACACACTTTGAATCTAACAAGGTGTCTACATACCATGGAACCTCACCTACCCCGACAGCCCCCTATTTTTCAAGAAAAATGAAATATCAGGATCGCGACCGCGGAACTGACGGAACAGTTCTTCAGGAGCCTCCGTATTGCCGGCGCTGTATATCAATTGCCGACATTTTTCGGCCGTGTGTGTGTCGAACACGTCACCCGTCTCCTCGAACGCCGCATAGACATCGTTGTCAAGAACCTGTGCCCATTGGTACACCTGTTCAAAGCATGGTGAGTATAACCAAAGAGCATAAGTCTCTAAGCACTACTTACGTAGTAGCCGGCGGCATAGCTGGACGAGGCAAATAGATGGGCAAAGTGCGCCGGTCGATGGCGCATCACAATCCCCTGGACCATCCCTATCTCTTGCAGGTATTCCTTTTCGAACTCCGCAAGATCGAAATTGTCGTAGTCGGACAGGCTGTGCACCGCCATGTCGTAAAGCGCGCATGCCGTGTATTCAACAGTAGCGAATCCCTCGTTGAAGACGGACGCGGCTTTCAGTCTCTCGATCAACTCGTCTGGTACAGGTTCTCCGGTCTCATGGTGCCTTGCGTGTTCTTTGAGCACTCGAGGTTCCTCAAACCAGTGCTCCATCAACTGACTGGGCAATTCCACAAAATCCTTGGTGCAGGTTGTGAGACTGAGAGAAGCGACGGCATGTCTCTCAACGCAACGCCCATGCTTGCTCTCACCTTCAACACGCTGGTCGAGGCGAGCGTTCCGAACGTCGCGTCGGAAAGCATGCCATGGTGGCCATGCCCCATCTCGTGAAATAACGTGCTTCCATCTTCGGTTCGTTGTCGGTGGATTGGTGGTCGGATAGGTCAAGGTCGATTCGTAAGTAAGAGAAATACAGCATCGACCGGGTCGCTTTGAAAGAGATAATCAAGCGGATAACCAGAACGCTTACCATCGAATGAAAGCAGGGTGGACCCGCTTCCCTTCGCAAAGTTGTTGTTATTTGAAACGATAGGGATCTTCTCAATTTCGTCAGTTCCCGGGGCAATGTTCTTGGTTTGGGACCGGTACTCTGACATCCACGCTCCGCTACTCTTGAATTGACGAGCATAGTTGTCCGCTAGGAATAGCGAGACAAGTCTATCTTCGCCGCCCTCTTCTTTTCTCACTTCGTACACGGTGACATCCGGGTGATAGGCCTGCACATCAACTTTGCGATACTTGAGACCAAACAGTTTGCCCGACACATCGAAGATTGCATTCGTCACGGAGTCGAGGCTCAGGTAGGGCTTCAGTTCGCTCTCATCGAAATCGTAGTTCGCCTTCCTCACTTTCTCCGCGTAATACCTCCAGTCGAAGGGCATGACACCGCCATCTAAGGTTTCGCCAGATTCGGCGACGAACTCCTCCAAGCAGGAACGTTCACGTTTCGCCGATTCTTTCGCTCGCTCCCACACATTCAATAACAGCTTCTTCACTGCATCAGGATTTTGAGCCATCGTGTCTGCAGTCTGAAACTCAGCGAACGTCCCATAACCCATCAGCTCTGCCTGTCTTTTCCTCAGCTTGAGAATCTGGGTCGCAATGGCCAAGTTCTGAATCGTTTCGAATATGCGTGTCAGTGTTCGAGGAGTTGTTGCGCGGTATGCAAGAGAGACACGCATAATCGAGGACACTCACATCTCGCTCCTCCGACAGTTCCCCCCTGGATGTCCAAGCGGCGAACGCCTTCTCCCTCAAGTCCCTCCGCGAGCTATAAGTAAGGAACGGTTCAACAAGGGAGCGCCCCAAAGTGATGACGTATTCGTCTTCGCCCGCGTGACCTCGATCTAGAGCTGCCTGTCTGGCAGCCGACACAAGATCTGTAGGGCACCCTTCCATGTCATTCTCTGAGAGGACCATTTCCCATGTCTCCTCATCTTTTAGCATATTTTGGATGAAGCTCGTCTGAAGCCCTGCTAGCTCAGCTTGAATGTCTGCATATTCGTCCTTACTCTTCGAGTCCAGCTTCGCCCCTTGACGGACAAAGTTAAGATAGATTCGTTCTGCCAAACGGGACTGCTCAGTGTCCCACTCTCCGCTTGATACTTTTTCCTCACGCATGTTGTACATCATTTCAATCTTCGAGAAGAGACCAGGTATTGCGTAGGTTTTGCTTCTGTGTCGAGAGAGCACTGGGGCCATAGCTGTTTGAACATCCTGCATCTCTGGCGTGTTCAAACTTGACAAGTAGTTTCCATAAACAGACCCGACCTTCGAATACAGCCCTCCGGCTCGGTCATATGCTTTCAATATTGAATCGAAATCGTTCGTTTCAGACGCAGCGATAGCTTCCAACTCCTGAGTTAGTAGATGAGAACGTGCGAACTCCGAACTCAGCAATACTCGTTGCTCGATCTCTCGTGTCGCAGCCAGATCCAACCTGATGACTTACAGATAGATGAGCTTCCATTGCGGCATGCAGCGCTGGCTCAAAATGGGTCGTCTTGATCTATAGTAGGTGCAGAGATTGAGACATAGCTAGAGGTGCAATGAACTACACGCCGTCTGCTGTGAAGTAAAAAAACATACCTTCGAAAACGGAGGTAGGTTGTACGGCTCGCCATCCCACGACGCCAGCAGAGGATTGATCTCGTCGACACAAGCACTGTTAGCTCCCGTGGCAGTCGAATCGGCCAGCGTACTCGCGCTGTGCAGGGCCGTGGCCGTGGCCGTGGCTGAGGTGGCCAATCTGTTTAGCCGGAATGCGTGTCCCTTGGCTGTCGTCGACACAGGTGAAGACCGAAACGCCCGCGCAGCAATCACCTGCACCGCCAGATATCGGAAAATCATGTTTGGGTGTTGTATTCCACAAGCCTTATTGTAATGCGACGTCGTCGACTAGGACAACGCCGAAACAAAGTCTGACGCCGATATAGTCATTAGTCATGCCGAGCGAGGCCTTTGCTATTGCCGGGGCATTTGTGCGCTTTTTTGTGCGCCATGCCCAGCCAGACACGAAGTAGGTAGCTAAGAGTAAGTTCGCGCGTCGTCGGCTTTGCTTGCGCCCGACCGGTTGACCCCCAAAGCCAAAGCCCAAAGCCAGAGCGACGAGCTAGAAAAGAAAGTCTACAATATACAGACGCCGGGCGGACAATCATATCTACCGCACGCACGGCACAAAACGGACACAAAGATCCTCTCTGTCGGGTCGTCTCGACACAACCTCTTTCGTTGATCGGCGAGGATTGTGGTTCTGCTGGACTGACAATATGGATATGGACGAAACGAATCCCCTCCTTAGATCGTGGGCCGACCAGCCTTTCCATCTCCCTCCTTTCGCGGCCATAAAGGTGGAGCATTTCAAGCCCGCCTTTGAAATTGCCATGAGATCACACGTTAATGATTTGAAGGAAATTGCCCAGTCCGAGGTGGTGGACTTCGACAGCATTCTGGCCGCATACGACAGGGCGGGCGGACAACTGTCCAAGGTCTACAGCGTGTATGGGAACTATACATCGAGTCTCAACACGCCCGACCTGCAGGAGGTGCAAACTGAGATGGCCCCCATCCTCTCGCGGCACAATTCGAACACGTACACGATCCCCGGCTTGTTCGAGAAGATCGAGAAGATCCACGAAATGAAAGACGCCAAGATGGAGAGTGGGGAGTGGACAGCTGAGCAAGGGCGATTCGCTGAGCGGGTGTACGTGAAATTCGTTCGAATGGGAGCCAAATTTGATGAAAAAACGAAGGCCGAATATTCCGACATTCAAGCAACTCTTGCGGGCCTACAGACAAAGTTCATGCAGAATGTCTTGAAGGACGAGGAAACATGGGAACTCGTGCTCACGGAGAAAGACATGGAAGGGTGTCCTCCTGATGTCATCGCTTCCGCAAAGCAGGCTGCAAGGGACCGCAAGAAGGAAGATCCGAACGCGCACGTTATTACGTTGTCACGTTCTGCCGTCGAGCCTTTTCTGTCATACTGCAAACGCCGTGATCTACGAAAGAAAGTGTTTGATGCGTTCAGCAGTCGAGGGGAACTGTCCGAGGAGCGCAACAATCTCCCAATTGCAGTGGAGATGCTCCGGCTGCGCAAGAAACAAGCAGCGTTGCACGGGAAAGAAAGTTTCTCCGAATACCAGTTTGAGGATACCATGGCACAGACTCCCGAGGCGGGCATGAAACTACTGAATAATGTCTGGACGAAAGCAAAAGATGCCGCAGATCGTGAACGTGCATTGCTTGAAGCGTACATTGCAGAATCTGGTGAAACCTTGGACGGCGGTATCAAGCCCCACGACTGGCGCTACTATGCTGGTCAGTGAGCCCTGTGTTTTTGAATCGAACCACTTAGCTCCTAAGCTCAGCTCGTTTGTGTTTTCTAGAGAAGGTCCGAGTTGCGAAATTCAACTTCGATGAGAACGAGATGAAGCCATACTTCAGCCTTGACGCGGTGACCAAAGCAGGTGCGTGCTCACATTCCCACGGTTTGACCTTCTCTTCTTTGTTCTTTGAGACTAATTCGCTTCATCAAGTCTTCGATGTCAGCAATCAGCTCTACGGACTGAAATACATAAAGCGCGATGACGTACCGATGTATCACCCGGATGTAAACTTGTATGAAGTACGCAAGAGCACCGGAGAGAACGGCGAAGATAGACTCATTGCTTTGTTCATCCATGACAATTTTGCGAGATCATACAAGTCGAGCGGAGCCTGGATGGTAGGTCACTGCTCTGCCCATCCCCTTACTGCATCCCGCAAGACTAACGCATGCATGATCGCGATCGGTCATTGACAGAGCGAGTACAGAACCCAAACGAAAAACCTTGCCCCAGGAACTCCCAAAATTGAGCAGATCCCTATTGTTTCAAACAACAACAACTTCGCCAAGGGAAGTGAGTCCACCCTGCTCTCGTTTGACGACGGAGTGACTCTGTTTCACGAAAGTAAGTGTCGTTTCTCTCTTGCACGCTACTCCTGTTTGCACTGACACGCATAATCGACAAATTTAGTGGGGCACGGTCACCACGGAATGCTTAGCGACTGCACGTACGAGTATCTAGCATCCACGAATGTGCTCAAGGATTTTGTGGAGTTGCCTAGTCAGCTCATGGAGCACTGGTTGGGCGAACCGCAAGTTCTGAAGAAGCACGCGAGGCATTACAAATCTGGCGATGTCATTCCCGATGACATGGTGTCCCGGTTCAAGGCAGCCGAGCTGTTCAACGAAGGTTTCGCCACAATCGAGTACACTTGCTGCGCGATGCTTGACATCGCCCTGCACAGCCTCACCGAGTACGGGGACGATTTTGATCTTGCCGATTTCGAGCAGAAATACCTGCAAGAGATAGGGATGCCCAAGGGTATCATCATGCGTCATCGCCCACCCCACTTTCTCCATTTGTTCGCGTCGTCGAGTTACGCGTCAGGTTACTATGTTTACATGTGGGCACAAGTCCTTGACAACGATGTCTTCGCGGCGTTCGAGGAGACGGGTGACGTGTTCGACCCTAACACGGCCGAGAAATGCCGCAAGTGCATATATTCAGCTGGAAACACAGAGCCACCCCAAGATCTCTTCCGCCGCTTCCGTGGACGCGAGCCTGATGTATCATTCATGTTGAAGAATCGTGGCCTGATTCCGAAATAACTTTCTCTATTCTACTACTTACACAGCAACTATTTTCTAATGCACACCAATGCTTCAGTGATATTCTACTGGCCTTTTGCGTGGACTTTTCGATCCGTGCTCCCAAACTCCCGACCACGAAGTGCCATCTTTGTATACAATTGTCCCTTGGCCGTTAGGCTTGTGTTCGTCGTCAACGTAGCCGGTGTATCTTCCCACCTTCCCTTCCTTGTCTCCAGTCTTCAGATTCTTCACCCTGACGCGCCTAGTTTTCTTAGAGGAAGAACGCAGCGACGATGTTTCCGACCCAGATTCGTCCAAGACACGCGAACCGCTCCTGCGGCGACGGGACCTGCTCCTCGACGAGGAGCGGTCACGTCCATTTTCCCGCTCGCACTCCGGACAGGTATGGTGGATTATCCTGAAGCCGCCGAGGGCCTTCTTTTTCGCGAGCTGCACGCTCGGGTGGCGGCAGCAGAAACCGTCCTCGTCGAACGGGAGCGCTCCGTAGCGGCTGCTGCTCGCGGCCTTTCCGGGCCTCGAGGAGGAGCGGGAGGACGTCGACGAGCGGGTCGAGCGGGTCGAGCGGGTTGATCGGGTCGATCGTCGCGACGACGACGATTTGATCGAGATATTGTCATCGTCGAGACCGATGTTACTTCCCTTGTCGCACGCGGGGCAAGTGCGGATGATTTTCCAGCCGCGGCCGAAGACGGCCTTTTTAGCGACCTGAATGTGAGGGTGCAGAACGCTGGGGTGCCAAAAGAGAGTAAATGGAAATGAGTCTCGGGGTCTCAGGCCTGACACAAAGCAATGTCACCAACGCACCAGCAGCCGTTCTTGTTGTGCTGACCATTTGCGTTTCCGTTTACGCTGCTGCTGCTCAAACTCCTCGAAGACTTAGTCGATCGACTGCTCTTGACGGACTGTTCGTCGTCACGATCTTCCATACACTTGGGGCAGAGAGGGTGTAGCACCTTCCATCCACCACCGAACTTCTTCGCAGCAAGCTGTAGAAGAAACCAAGTGTTAGATGGTCAAATCAAATAAATTGATTGAATTGATACGCGATACGCCTACCTGCACGTTGGTGTGATAGTGGCAGCGGCCCTTGTCTTCATGTTTTTGATTATGCGTGTCAGTGCAGAAGAGCTTATGCTTACACACATGCATAATTGAAGACACTTACCATCGAAGGGGGTTGAGTACTGGCGCACGGCCGTGTTCGGGTCCCTCGACTTGGATCGGCTGCGAGAGCGAGCGGGTGACTTGTCGCGCTTCATCCCGTGCATCGAGCGACCAATTCGATTCTGCTTCCCTCCCAGCGAGGTCGTCCTCTTCTTTTTGTGCTTCTCGGCTTGACATGACGGACAGGATGACCTCAATTCTTCGTAGATGACCTAGGTATAGGTTCCCAAATCGATTAGTGCTCTCAGAAATTTGCACGGGACCGGAAATGGAACCAGTGGGCTTACCTTTCCGTTTGCATCCTTCAGCGGCTGGACAAGCTTCACAGTCGGGTGGCTGAGGCAATATCCCTGCTTATCGAATTTGCTGCCTTTGAATGCGGCACTCTTCGCGGCAGCGACCGAGATGTTGCGCCCGCTCGACTTGCGCCTGACTTTTTCGAGTGGAAGTGGAGCCTCCGACTTCGCCCCGCCATCATGTATCTCCTGCACGCCTCCGGGGCCCGGGCGGTCCGGGACGCGCGCGTCGTCGATTTTCAAATCAGTCCGTCGGCACATTGCTGGACTTCCAAGTTAGGTAACTGTTGTCGAGGAGGATTCGTCGAATAATGAGATGTAGGCTATGGAGTACACTCTCCCGGCAGGAGAACACTCTCTCAGCAGAGAACGTACAAACGATCAAAAGAGATCGTGTCTACGATTGCATTGCCGACATTGCCGATGTGCCGTGGAGCAATTGGTCAGATTTGTTAACACTAAATATCCTCGAACCCAAGCACGGACAGGACAGACCCAAGGCTCTCTGAAAGTAAGTCGGAAGCTGAGGGGAGGTCCATGTGGGACACCTGGTTTTTTGAGAGGCCGACGGAGCCACAGAGACCGTCGGATACTTGTAGATTGTAGAGGGCATACTGCCAGCATAGGTACTGCCGCCGACCAAGTGGGACGAATGCAGGAAAGACCCCGTTTATACACAGAACACCAACCACCCGGGCGCAGGTCAGAGAGGGCCACACAGGAAAAAAGTCCATCTATATAATACTGGATGAATGGCACAAAAAATGGAGGAAATAAGATTGGACTTGGCAGAAAGTACCTCGGCTGGACACTGGCACTGTCAATCTATACTACAGGATACATGATTGATACATTATTGTCGAATGAATCAATTCAATCAAACTCGAAAGTTTGTTATACAAAGCCAGAAGTGGGGTGCCTGTGCATCACACATCACAGACAAAAGGACCCCTCATCTAGTTTAGTACCCAATTTCAACATATTTCTTACACGTACTCAACGGATGGGTCTCCTCATGTGCTGATGAGAAATTGATCAGGGCTGCCCCATTGTCATCACTCTTGAGAGCCTTTGTGTAACGAGAGAGAGTCAACATGAGGTCATCTATGGCATTTGCCGAGCCTGGAAAAGTAGATAAGACCCCTCGAGCTGTTTCAAACTCGTTGAGCTGTTCCAGTATTGAAAAGAGCTAGAGTAGTTAGCATATTCAGGCGACGCCCTGAAGTACTACCTGCAAAATCTCACCTGAAATTAACGCCCTCGATAATCTAAAAATAGATTTTGGGTCGACCCAGATACGAAGAGAGGCGGCGGCTGCGGCCAAAGCTTCGTGAAAGGATTCTAGTTCCAAGCACGCTGCTGCCCAATTGCTCAGCATTGTTCTAACGACCTTGTCTGAGGCAAGTAGTGCGAGGGTGTAGCAATTGATGGCCTCTGTATAGTTTCCACGTTTGAATGCAGTGTTGCCGTCTGACTTCAACGCTTCCGCCGACTTTTTGACATCCCCTTCTATGCTCCTCAATGGCAGCAAGATGCATCTTTTTCTTGTAGAACGCATTGCCTTCTTCACGGTATGATGATATGGACAATATAGCGGTATCGTCAGCGCCCAATTGAAGCTCCCTGGGATCGTCTACTCTGACTCCACGTCCTCCATCATAAAAGATCTTGACAAGAATCTTGAGGAATGGTTCCGCTATAGCGACTCGTGTTCCCTTCCGCAGATGTTTGCGGACATACTCAAATCTGTCTAAACGACTCATCTTTCCCGGCACGAAGTTGTACAGACCAAGCTGAATGATGTCACCATGATGGTCCTGAAGGAATGTTGTGGCACCTGTCATCATCAGCGGTGAAGTG